>PQXI01000229.1:0-55086 GCA_004786145.1 Botrytis paeoniae | reverse complement strand
CCCCCCCCAAAAAACCCCAACTAAAAAATCGAAATAAAAGCATACAAATTCGGCTTTAAATAATATATACAACATCGAGCATCGAGAATCTAGAATCTAGAATCTAGATAGAATAAAATATACAGCCTATTACCTATTACCTATTACTTACTACCCACCACCTACTACCCACATATCATATTCGAATAAAAATGAATATAAACACACATCTCCAACCTCCAACCTCTCAACCTCTCAACCTTTCAACCTCTCAACCTTTCAATCTCTCAACCTCTCAACCTCTCAACCTCTCAACCTCCCAGCTTCAAACCATTAAACCCTCAAACAAAAAAGGTAAACATATCCACGGCTTACATATTCCCCGCGCAAGGGCATAAAATGATAAGGTAGCTATGCAGCATGGGAAATTTACATACACACCAAATATCAAACACCAAACATCATACATATGGGATATCGACGGTAAATGGTGAATGAGTTTGAAACTTAGGAGGGAGATATATATTTATATTGTTTATGCGAAGCCATCTATGGTAGAGTTGGTAGAGTAGGGTATGGATGAGATTGGGATTGTGATTGTGTATGAGATATATTGTAGATATTAATAAATAGATAGAAGTATTTGGGATGATTGTAATTAGTAGGAAATGATATAACGAATACTTTTATATATATATGTGAGTGAGTATGTGAGTATACGTGTATATATGTTTAATAATTTTAGCCTGGAATTTAAGACCAAGAGTTTGTGATATTGAAAAGATATTACCATTACTATCATTCCTACCGACTAATGTAACCGTTAGAACATCTTTCTCGTTTTCACACTCATGAAAGTCCTCCCCTGCCTCCTTTCATCTATTCAATAAATTCTATACTCACTTGTTTAATAAATCATATCTACCCAGCAAAGACAAAAATACCAAAAATCTAGTTTTTTGTGTTGTGTTGCGTTGCACTGCACTGTATCACGTTACATTTCATATACTTACCTATAATTATTCGTATCCATTCATATTATATATGTACACACCCTCCCGCAGTATCACAATTAATCAAGAGAGTCTAGATTAGATCCCGCCATCAAATGTAACACGGACGAGACGCAATGCGGTCAAGCGAGGTAAAGTGCAGATAAAGGTAACCTTGCGAAACAAACATTTCTCGGAAAGAATGCGGATGGTATGGTTGTTGCGTTCATGATTAATGCTTGATTTGATGGGATGGTGAAACGAGGAAAGGAGGGAAAGCTTGATTTATTTTGGGTTGAGAGTAAGAGATGGATGGAAGTTTGGATGAGATTATTTTTAGATGGATGGGTTGTTTGGTTTCAAAAATGCTATGCTATGCTATTCCTAGGTAGGTGTTAATATATGGGTTGATGCGTTGGGAGTTCTGAAGTTTTGGGGAGATGGAAGAGAAGAGAAGAGAAGAGAAGAGAAGAGAAGAGAAGAGAAGAGAAGAGAAGAGAAGAGAAGAGAAGAGATGAGATGAGATGAGAAGAGAAGAGATGAGATGAGAAGAGAAGAGATGAGATGGAATGAATTGGAATTATCGAATTGGGAGGTTACATTTGTTTGGAATGGGAAATGGAGCGAATTGATTGAATTAAAATCTTCCCAAACCATCAATTACGATATGTAGTTAATAAAACAGTACTCAGACTAAAGATTCGTCATCCATTACATCATGGCTTTCGATGAATTGAATGGTTGAGATGAAAAAAAGAGAAGGAAAAAAAAAAAAGATTGATTGATTCATAGTGAGTTTCATAATATGAGAGAGAGGACCATTGAGAAGTGAGAGAAGAGGTCTTAATGGTAAGTTTGTAACGTTTTGATGTTGATCAGTGATGGGGGTTTGATGGTTTGATGGGAGGACTCATGTGTAGAAAGGAGGGAATATCGTTGGGGATTAGTATGTAACCCTAGGTATTGATGGATCATCGATGGAATGGAAGTTGTAACTATGAAAATTGTATCGACGACTATCTGCATAGTTTCCCGTAGGAAAAGGAGTAGTTGATAAATAAATGAGAATATCTTTACACCATACACCACACCATACACCAATCAACCTGACCATCCGCATATCATGTAAATGCATAAACCAATGATTATCCTTACCAATTCACCCCACAACGCCCATCTACTTGGCCCTGCACCTGCACGACTTTTCTTTTTCCCCTGACACCAAATAACGCCGGTTCAAGCCTTTTCATGGGAAAGATTCTACGCCTCAATTGTATTGGTTTAACGTCGGATGGTCATAAGGTTATGTATATGGGATGGAATAGACATTAACATCTAGATAGGTGTGTTTGAGGAAGAGTAGAGAATTAAGAGATAATATCAATTAACGAGATCAATCTATCATGATTGGTAGGGAAATTAAGAAGAGAGATATGAAAATAAAATGAATCAATCAAGAATGAGAGGGAAATACATGGATGTATGTGTTTGTACGAGGATTGGTGTTTTTGTTTATGTACTCGAGTATATTGCATATGAATGAAGACCTACCTAAGTATATTAATTCATCCAGATCACATCACACAATCAATCATATACCGACCGGTACTAGGGCTTTCTAACTAATAAGCCTTTTGAAATAGAAGATCACGAAGATCAATTGGAAGGGAATCATCATTTCTTAATCTATCTGAAGCATACCCTAGGAAAAAAACAATCAATCAAACGGTTAATCGTAATAACACAAGAATAATCCAGAAGAACCCCTCTTTTCATATTTTCATATTTTCATCTTTTCATCTTTTCACTTTCTATCATTTATCATTCAATTTGTATAGAGAGTAGAGAGTAGAGAGTAGAGAGTAGAGAGTAAAGTCGAGGATGAAAATGATCATCTAAGAAAACCTTCAATTGACTAGAACTCCAGGTGAAGCTTCAATTCTTCCAGGAAATACCCTCGACATTTCACATCTCATCATCTATCTCATCCTCTTCCTCTTCCCTTCTTTTGTATCCACTTCTTTTGAAGCTTTCCCCTCTTACCTTATACTAGAAGTTTCATAATTTACTATTCCCTTCCTTTCCTCTTTGGTTCTCCTCTTTGGCTCTCCTCTCTGATTCTCCTCTCTGATCCTCCTCTCTGGTTCTCTCCTCTACCATATACACACAGACACTCATTTTTCTCCTCTCCTCTCCTCTCTTCAATCCCCTCTCTTCAAAGCCCTCCTTCGATTTATCCCTCCTACATGATTGGAAAACTGGATCAATTTCTTTGTGGAGAAGAAATATTATACTTCTCCATCTTCAAACTCTTTCAAAAATAATCAAAAATCATACTCATCACCAAATGAATTGATAGTCGTCATATCGCCCGTGCTTTTACAACTTACGTCTTACACATACTTCTTTCGACTCACGATATCAAATCTCACGTCGATCCAAAATCACGAAACGATTATGATATAAAACTCTCAAAGGATTTTAGAGGGAGAAATTATACTCAATTCATTCATTTATTTCAATCAAGACAGAAGGTCTTTTTGTTACTTTCGAGTACATTCATTCATTCATTCTTTGCATATCGTATCGATCGCATCTCTCTCTCTCTCTCTCTCTCTCTCTCTCTCTCCTTGATATCCATCCCATCTCCACTTAATTGCAGCTGTCAACGCGGCACCTTCACACTAGAAAGTACCAGGAAAGAACGAACGAACGAACGAACGAACGAATGAACCAGAAAGTTAATTGATCAATATCCACCAAATCAAGATTATCTCTCTTTTTCTCAATTCAATCATCTTACGCACTTCAAGTACTCACTCTACACTGGATATCATTCTTTACATTCTTTTCTTTTTTCTTTTTTCTATCGTCTGACTTTAAACACTTTCTCAAACGTCCTTTTCAAAACTGTCTTTATTTTTCACGCCATCCTTTCCGACTTTAGCTAGATTTCCATACAAAATCTAGTCTACTCGATCCTCCCGCAAACGCCATCTTATAGCTTCGGCTCATCGCGAATTTCCAAGCTATCCACTCACATTCAGGGTCCAGATTCAATATCGAACATTTCAATTACGATTGCCATTGCCATTGCCATTGCCATTGCCATTGCTATTGCCATTTCGATTTCGATTTCGATTTCGACAGTTGGTCGACAACTATCGAATTTCAATACTTTTTCCTTTTCCCTTCTCCCAACCAATTCTCTCACAGTCATATATCATCATTGAAGGAATGCCATTATCTTCACCCATTCTAATGACTTACCCTGGCCCTCCTAGAAGAGCTGGAGGTTTCTTACGATACATCATTGGCGCAATAGGCATTCTTCTACTGGTCTTTTACTTTAGGAGTTCATCAGAATCGTCATCTTTCACATATATAACCCCCACAGTACCTGATCCTCCAACATCCAAAATATCTTCCACACCATACTCAGAATCTCTTTCCAATAACGAATTACCCATTTCCAAACCGAAGCAAGAACATCCTATCGATACTTTAATCGCCAATGCAGAAAAGACTTTTGATGAATTATTGCAAAAAGAAAGTCATGATATTAATGCCGCCGCTGCAGAATATCGCAAACGAAGAGGGAGACATCCACCCCCAGGATTTGATGCATGGTTTAAATTCGCCCAAGACAATAATGCCGTCATGGTAGAGGATTTCTTTGATCAAATATATCATGATTTAGGTCCATATTGGGGAGTGACTCCAGCAAGAATGAGAACACAAGCTAGAGATGCTGGCATGGTTATAAGTATTCGAAATGGTAACGCAACGGCAGACAGTGATTGGTTCTGGACACAAATTTGGCTGCAATTGATTGGAACCATACAAAAAGATTTACCAGACATGGATATTCCACTTAATGCTATGGATGAACCAAGAATGGTGGCTCAATGGGAATTGATTAATGAGAATATGGAAGTTGAGAGAGCTACTAGGCAACTCGCAGACATCAATGTAGTATCTCAGGATTATGGAAGTTTGCCTGCGCCAAGACGTTCTGGAAGTGGGGAGCCAGACGCACCTACAAGAGAATGGGAAACTTCAGGTATGTTGAGAAGATGATAGATTCCGTGTTTGGTTAATTGACTTCATCAGGTCCATATTGGAAAATTGCTACCAGAGGTTGTCATCCAGATAGTCTTGCACGTCGAGCTGAAGTTATGACTGACTTTTCGAAAACACCTGCTATTTCTATGGGTCATTCTTCTTTACATACTTTTAAAGGTTATGTTTCGAATTATAGTCTCTCGGCCGATTTTTGTCATCAACCAGATTTACAATCTCTTCATGGAATGATGATTAATCCCCTCTCAATTTCTTCAACTCAAGAATTGTATCCTCTTTTCGGTGGTTCCAAACTTCCAACAAATAACGAAATCTTATTACCGGCACCAATGTATTGGGTGAAAGAGGAGAGATTTACCGGTGGTGATGATCATGGAGTTCCTTGGCATCAAAAATTAAATAAAGCCATTTGGAGAGGTGTCGCTACCGGAGGACGAAACAGAGAAGATAATTGGAAAGGGTTTCAACGACATCGCTTCGTCTCCATGACAAATCATACATCAGTATCTCGAGCCGAATCTTGGGAAACTATTCCTCCAAATTTCGCCCTTCCAACCTCGATATATAATATTGGTGCACAACAAGAAAATAGATTGGGAGATTGGGTAAATGAATGGTCTGATACAGCATTCATCGAATTGATGTGTAATGAAGATCGAAAAGATGGGACTTGTCCTTACACAGATCCATATTTTTCGATCAAGGAAGGACAAAAAATGAGTCAACAATTCAAGAATAAGTACATTCCTGACATTGATGGCAATTCTTTCTCCGGAAGATATAGAGGTTTCTTACTTTCTTCGAGTTTACCAATCAAAGCAACTATTTTCCGCGAATGGCACGATTCACGACTTATTGCATGGAAGCATTTCGTACCAATGGATAATAGATTTATGGATTTCTACGGTATTATGCAATATTTCCTAGGTTACGAAGGAGAGAACTTCAGAATTGAAGGACATGATAAGGAAGCGGAGAGAATTGCAATGGCAGGACAAGAGTGGGCGAATAAAGTATTGAGGAGAGAGGATATGCAGATTTATGTATTGAGGTTATTGTTGGAGTACGCACGAGTCTCTAATGATAACAGAGCGAATCTGGGATTTGTGAAGGATCTCTTGTAATGGGGATTTTTCGAGGATAGGAGCGAGGGAGAGATGGTTGAGGAGTGAGGTGGGGAGGTTTCTTCAATTTTCATTTCGTTTTATGGAATAGGGCTTTTATTCTTTTTGGCTGGGAACATGACTGGCATAGGGAATTGCATGCATATGGCATGCGAAATAGCGTTTTTGAGGAATCTAAAGCGGGTGGCGAATGGTGTAATGGAAATAACTCAAATAATGAGTCGGGGCGTTTTTTTGTTATTGAAATTCTGGGAAAGATGGAGACAGTCGCTAGAGAGGAAGATAAAAGGGGGCGAAAAAGAGATAAAAGGGGGGTGTGTGTGTCTTGATTTTCGAGCGAGGGTTATCTTTTTGTGACGAGCGAAATAGCGAAAATTAAGGAGGAAATGAGTACGGTACTTATAGTGATTATACCCATAGATTAAATAGAAAGAATCTCAATGATGAGATGAGATGAGATGAGATGAAATGGATTAGCTTGCGAATTTAGATGTGTGTAAATTCTTTATGATTTTGAAGGTGAATAGACGAGTAAACTAGTAGATAAGGTATCGTCTATTTGTCTATTTGTGTTTTGTGCCTTTATGATTGAAAGAATGGATAATAAGCGAGGGAGAGTTGATTAGTTAGTTGAGAAATGAAGATTTATAATCTTGGTATATATACCTAGGTACCTACCTACCCACCCACCCACCTATCTACCTACTTGAACACCCATGCCTTTATGGAAAAAAATCACATATTCCCAGAACCTTCTTCCCAATTGATTGAGCCTTCCAACTAAAATAACCTAAACTACTCATATAACTAACTAACGATCCTCTTTCCCTCGTTTCTACCCACCCAAGCTGGTGAGTACAATGGATGGATGGATGGATGGATGGATGGATGGATTACTATCATTCTCACTATCACTATCCCAGGAAAGGAAAGGATAGGACAGAAAAGGATAAGATAGGAAAGGACATATAGACTCCACTCTACTCTACTCTACTCCCCTCGAATTATATCAGCAGCATCAAAATCAAACTACTGTGTTTCACTTCTTATAAATAGATAGACAGATAGATAGACAGATAGATAGACAGATAGATAGACAGATAGATAATCATCTGCATTTGATTGAATTTCATTTCGTTTCATTTCATTTCGTTTCATTTCATTTCATTTCATTTCATTTCATTCCCCTTCTCTCCTTTCCTCTCTCATTCGAGTATGAGCACGAGTCTGAGTACTGTCTACCTCTCGCATCCCCAATCCACCCTCACATCCACATCCACATCCAACGCCAAACGCCATGCACCGCGCTGTGCTTGCTGTGCTACATACATACAGGATACGTACATACGTATACCCAAGAAAGATATCATGAGAGCCGAAAACGCCATCCTGTCTGCTTGCCTGCCCATTTATACCATCTCTTTGATATATCCCTCGTTATTCTATATTCGCATTCCCATTCCCATTCCCATTCGCCTTTTCCATTCACCTACGCCTATACTCCTTCCTATCTTCATGTAACTCCCTTCCCCTAATCCATTGCACTTTTTGATCAACTTTGTCAAGCTTTCCTTTATTCCCTTCACTTTCCCCTATCCCCTCTAACCCTCCCCCTCTCCATCTCCTCCTGCAATTCCTTATTCTCTCTATCCTTCTCCCTCAATCTCTGCGCCGCACTCGTGCGATCCAATTTCCTCGCTTCTCTTTCTGCCTTCAGCTTATACTCCAATTCCTGTAATCTAACTTGCCAGCGCAAATCGGGTTTATATTCTTCTTCTCTTGGTTCGCCTGTACTGCTTTCAACTCGCGTTAACGTGTTTGACCGCGTTGGTGTGTTCATCTCTCCATTTGCTTGAGATTGAGATCGAGAATTTGAAGCTGCGGAGGAGTGACGTGTCATGGTCGAGGATCTGGATAGAGAGTTATCGATGCGACGACGAGGTCCAGTGGGAATAGATGGTGATGGAGAAGTAGAAGTTTCGTAAGCGCCAGACCTAACTTCATTGGCAGCCTTTAGACTCGAAATTTCCGTTTTCAAAGACCTATTCAAATCCTTCAATTTGACCACTTCCGCCCTGCTATCCATACTACTAAATGGCACTGCACTCCTTGCCATCGTTTCCAATCTATCCAATTTCTTCGTCTGCATCTCAAATCGATTTTCAAGGGTCGAGTATTCTTTCCACAATCTCCTATCTAGATCCTTGACTCTTCCTCTGAAATCACCAACTAATGTTTCGATTGTTTTGACTGCCGCTAACAAGTTCTTTGAGAAACCTGGGAACATGGTAGAAACAGCCTCAAGAGATGGAAGTGCACGACCATTAATAAGGGAATTGTTATGAGACCAATCTGTACCACAAAGACTAGAAAGTCTACCCCATAAACCTAAGAGTAAGTTATTCCTCTCTGTAAGTTGTTCTTTGAAATTATTTTCTAGCTGTGCTATCTTTCTCCTATCTTGTTGACGTGAAGTTTCGAGTTCTAGAACACGAGATTCTTGTTGTGAGAGAGTGCGAGTTGTGTGAGAGGATGTTTTTTGAGATGTTTCGTATTGATTTTTGGTGAGACGATGAGTTTGTCGTTCTTTGTCTAGCATATCTGCTAATTTGCGAGATTCAAGAGCGTGAGACTCCAAGAGGTCATCACGTTGTTTGATCATACGTTCCTTTTCGGCGAGAGAAGCTTTGGTGGAGTCTAGATCTCGAATGGTATTTTCGAGTTCGCGTTGAAGTTTTGCGATGGACTGTAGGAATTAGTTTAGAACCCATGAGAGAATGAGATGAGGCAAACTTACATTCAATAGACTTGACCTGGTACCATTCAGATCACCAAGAGCTTCCCTGAGATTACTCTCAAGTTCCATAAGCCTCTGTTTCCACTCTGCAGCCTCCACTTCTCTTGAAGTAAGATTCTTTCGTAATCTCCTAGCTTCATCCTTAGCGGTCGTTGCTTCACGATTAAGATCATTGACGAATTGTTGAACTTCTTGCTTTTCTTGACTAGCAACAATTTCTCTTTGATGTCTTTCCTCATGAAGACGTTCATCAAGTTCTCTAGAACGTTCTTGCTCTTCATGAAGAGCATTCTCCAAGTTCCGAATAGCGGCCTCAAGATCCCCAATCTTGATCTTATCTCCATCCTGTTCTTCTCGAAGGAATGCAATTTCATTTTGACTCGATTCTTGCTGCACATTCAATCGATTGACCTTTTCGTTAGATTCGACATAATTCTTCTCGATTTCCTCAAGTTCTCTATTGGCTTCATCCAATTCTCTTTCAAGATCTTGAATCTTTTTAGATTTTCTTTCATGATCATCTTCCAACCTAACAACTATATCACTCATCTCTCTCATTTCATTCTGCAATGCATTGAAATTCTCTTTCTCATCAGCGACTTCAGCCGAAAGGCGTTCAATCTCAGCGTTGGCTTCTTCTTGTTCTGCAGCAAAACCATCAAGCTCCTCTTGAGCTTCTTTACGTAAAGATTCGAACATCAGTTCGGCTTCCTCTTGACCTTGAAGTGCTTCATCTCGGTCTGCTTGCATGGTGAGTAGATCATTCTCGGCAACATCCAAGGCTTCTTGCAATTCTTGAGCTAGACCTTCGGCTTCCTTCTTGTGCTCCACAGCAGTCTCAAAATCTTCCATACAAGACTCGAGTTCACGTTGTAAGTCCTGATTGTGTATTTTGAGGCTGTTAATTCTGTCTCGAAGTTCGGCTTGCTTATTTTCGAAATCTTCCCGTTCAGCCTCATTTATACTCGTCTGTCTTGTACCCGCACTAGTCCTGGATGATGATCGTTCGTGTGCTCGTGATGCTGATCGTTCAAATATGCTCTCTCCGGCTACCGATGTACCACCTCTCCTTTGGCCAAGCTTTAACTCCTCAATTTCTTGATAAAGCCGTTCTTTTTCGCGATTTCTTGAAGTCAGCATTGATGTCTGTGCTCCGACTTCTCGTCTTAGCTCTGCATTTTCATGTCGAAGTTGTTCATTATCCCGTTTAATCTCCTCGGCTAACGTGCTTGCTGAGCTGTATGTACCATTCCTATCATCTGTCATGCGATCAGACATATTGGAATTTGATCTCGAAGGTGATCCGACACGTCTCTTTGTGATGTTGTAAATATTGGTCGTGTGACTCAATCCTTGTCCTCCGGTGGCCGTCTCTGATTTCAGTCGGAAAATCTCTTCCCGAAGAGCCTTTATCTCATCATCGCTTTGCTCTCTGCGGGCAGTTTCTTGCTCAAGGAGATCTTTCCAGACATCCATTTCTTCACGTGTTTCGATATCTTGACCTCGCCTTTCGCCCATTGTACGAACCAAATCTGTGAGATTTCTCTTCTCGTTTTCCCGAGCAAGACTTTCATTCCTTAACCTCTCAATTTCCGTCACATATTCTTCAACCTTCTCTCGTAAGTAAAGAAGCTCCTCCTCCCGTTCAAAAGCGCCTTCTTGATACCACTTCTGACTTCCTTCTGTAGATGTACCTGATCGAGCTGTAGATGGTCGGTCTTCGTCATCTTTGAGTTGTTTCTCAAGGTCTTTTACCTTTTTACGAAGAGCTTTGTTATCTCTTTGCATGACGGCTAGACCTGTCTTGAGCTCAACATTCTCGGATATCATTTCCTTCACACCTTCCTCAGAAAGCTTGTCTAATCGATCACTGAGAAACATAACTTTCAATTTCAAGTCAAAATTCTCCTTAGATAGTCTTTCGATCGTGCTGCTCTGTTCCTTCAAAGTCAGATTCTTACCAGTTCTTTGGCCCAGAGCGGATGCTGCAAAGCTTGCCGACTTGCTGGGTGTATGTACGCCATGCTTCGTACGAAAGTCTTTAGCCATTGATTCGGGCACTTGAACATTGCGAACGTGTCGTGCAATGATTGTATCAGTAGGTGGGTCCATGGGTCGACTAGATGCACGAGGTGTTTCTGGAGCAGAATTTGTCTGATTTTCACTCCTCCCACGCGTTGAATCTTCTTCAGCCAGTGTCGCCAATGGCCCATCCACTCTTCCAAATGAATCGCCACCTTCGTCAATACCAGATGCCATACTTCCCAAGCTTATAGTCCTAGATAAAGTCATACTACCACTTCTAGATAACCCCCCGGAAGGAAGTGCACCTCCGGATTGCAAAGCATAATCTGCACCAACTGTCACATCGCTTCGATCGTCTTGATTCTCAGAATTTGTTATAAAAGAGGACACCGAAGATCGTTGACTGGAATGTCGACTGGTGAGAAATTTGGGTCTAGACGTATTGCGTGTTGAAAGTGCAGCCCCTGGAGTCGCACCGGCATCGACTGTTAAATGTGTGTTTGTACTTCTAACGGATGAGTCATGGGGTGAGTCTGAGCTATCATTCACCGATTGGACAAATGCACGTAAATTTTGGCGCGATCTTGTGGGTGTGGCTTCCATATCCTCTTCCTCATCTGATTGTTGCTGTGACTGAGAGGTAGATTGTGCTGCTGTTTCGAAATTCTCTCCCACGCTTGCCATTGACATTGCTCGAGATATGGTTCTTGCAGCGGCAGCGGCTGTTGGGGACGACGAAAGAGCTTCGAGGTTAGAAGTCGTGTTTCCAATCTGTTCCGAATCATCGTATTCTCCTTGCACAGAATATCGAGGGGCAGGGCCTGGAGTTTTGTATGCACCATCTGGCGTGGGAGGTGAAGAGGGTGTCGGAGAACCATGGCTCCCATCTTCATTAATTCCAAATGTCTTCTTCTTAGGAGTTTGTGTTTCCATTGCGGGGGACTTTTCACCATTCCGACCCGCATCAAATAAATATGTATCATCGGCACCGGCCTTGCCATGTTTACCAATTGGTGAAACACTCGGGAGGAAACTTGATTCGACATTATCCAAGTGTTGTTCCATTGCCTTTGCATCCACGGCACTCAGCAGACCTTCACTTCGATTATCTCCGTTGTCGCTATGTGCATAAAGTACACTGCTATCAATGGGAGGGGACAGAGTAGGTAAATTCCTATGGTCGTAAGATTCCGTTCGATTATTCTGCTCGAAAGCTTGTGAGTTGATAGATATCGAATCGTCGTTATCACTTCTATCTGCCATTAAATCGCCAATATTATGAAATGTGAAAGCTTCGTTTTCCGAATCCTGTCGTGCAGTTCGTGGCCGTGAATCTGTTTCCGACATTGTTGACAAACTCGACATTGTGTAATCATCTCCCTCCGCCATCTTGCCTTGCAGATAGTTCAACGCGTGGCATTCGCTGTATATCTATTTGTACTTGGTCGCAGGTTTCGTATGCTATGCTATATGCTGTGTTTTTTTCGTCAGGAGTAATGCGCTCGACCGTAGTGGATAAATTGAACTGGCTGAAATGATGATAGAAGCAACGAACAAGCCTAGGGAGTTGGTGAGGTAATGAGAAATTGATCGTATGATTTGTATAGCATGTTATCGTTGCCGCAATATTCATAGAATATCAATGAAGAGGTTTTTGATATTCACTTTTTGCTCCGCTGTGATTTTTTTGAATACTTGACGTGCATATAAAATCGTTATTCGTTGTCAACAAGAAAGTCTATCTATGCCTAGTATCGGTAAGTCTAGAAAACATTCGGTTCAATGTCACCAGGGTCAGTTTTTGTCAGGGCGACCAACAATGTTTCACACCCGTCAAAGCTGCACGGACTGTCAAACATCTACCCAAACATCACTCAAGCTCGTGTGGGCTAGAACTCAAACATTTCACCCCACCACAACACAAACATTCTCTCTCAACACACTTCAAGTATATAGGTAGAAAGCTATCAATTCTCATGATAACACATTCAACGTAGCATTCGAATGGCAATCCAGCGTTCTTGTATTCGGACTTGTATAGAGGTTTATGCTGTTTCGTCTGTTTGTCTGATAGAAGAGGTCTTGCAATTGAGATCTGTAGTCTCCTATTCACAATGGCATCAAAGGGATACAGTAGTGTGGGCATGTCATTATTTCACCCTGAATCTTCGGGTAATCACTGAGAAGAGAAGATTCTCCTTCTGTCCTTGCACTTTAGTCAAGTGTGTTTTCATGGACTCATCAGAATGGACTCATCAGAATGAAGTCATTCTATCGTCTCATTCAAAATCCTACTGAATACCCGTCTCACTTGCATGTAAGACTCTCGGTACCATCTTATCGGGACATGTTCTGTATCAGTCAAACATGTATCTATGTTTAGAGGCTATCATTCCCCTGAAGTTTTTATCATCTGTTGGAGAATACTACGCAGCTGGATTTTCAGACATTCCAAAATCAATTTCGACACAACCAATGGCAACTACAGCTTATCGCACGACGCTGGGTATTGAATTAACCATTGGTATCTCTGTGCTGAAAACACAATGGTCATAATCAGCAATCACACTCTACAATTTATCTCAATCCCCAATACAGCGCAATTATAAGTAATTGATTATGTCACAATTTTGTGACTGAAATTCGCAACTTGGAGAAAATGATAGTATCCATAACCGAAAATTCCGAAGAGTTTTATCCTGTCCCATCCCCGCAAGCTTTTCAATTATTTCACTTGCAAAGTTGCTATGTATTGTCAGATTTCACTATGACTGAGCCAAAACTCTGGGCTCTGCCAACCGTTCATTCAAAACGGTGATATGACCGTAAATTTTTGATAAGAGCGGATGTTTAGAGTCAATGATTTCCACAGTCACACGGTTATAATGACTTCATTCACTTCGCAACTATTGTGATTGAAACCTGCATCAAGAGCTGCCATTGCAGGAACCAAATAAGTAACAGATCAAGAATTTTATCATGTATTGACCCGGACCAAGTTAAATGGCGAAGGGAGGTAGAGCCATGTTTCTGTTCGGAGACCATAAATTATCAAATATTCGTTTCATGGTTGCACAATCGCAGAATTACTTGTAAACTGCGTCTTGGCCTCTTAGGTCATCACCTAACTTCACAAAGTACCATCTGTTTAGGCAAAGAGCCGGAAGCCACATCCTATGGGTATCACAAAAGGCACGTATGAGGGGTTTCAATGTGGGGTATTCCAATTCCAGGGTTCAAGCTGACTGCCTAGAGGATAAAGACTCAGCAATCACTCCAACTTATTTTGACACACAATAAACTATACTTACTACTTCAAGTAGCACAAAATTTGTATTCGCAAACATGGCTTCTCATATTTCAAATTCCCGGGCACAATTCTCGTACTTGGAAAAACTCTCGGAACTCGCGAAAGAAGACCTTAGGTACATATCAACAATCAATAAAATATGATTGGCACGCAAGCTGAGTTGAAATCCATACAGATATTCCGCACTCGACTACGAAATTCAGAGCACCGGAAGTGATTCTCGCGATGGCGGTTGGGCTATCATCAATGACATAAGTTATGATGCAGGCGTTCTTTCTCAATCTAGCAGTTTCACCTTCGATACTGAACATTCCAGGTCATCGTTTCATAGCAAACTCAAGACCATTCCACCTGAGACACGTACAAGAATGGTTTTCTTCCTGACGTGTGATCTTTTTGGCTCCAAGGGAAATACAAAAGAGTCTTACCGACCTCAAATACTAAAGCCCGCCACAGTTGAGATTCTTGGAAGTTTGTATAAGGTCTTACCCTCTTTCTTCTATCATGTGATAAATCCAAAAAGGAGCTACCAAAAAGATAGTTTCCAATGGGTCGCGGGTGGGAGACTTGACGGAGTTGAACAATATTCACAACTTGGATTTGAATATGCTACTGAGTACCCAAATCCCTGTTGCACGGTATACTGCATAAAAGATGCGACTTTTAATACTGGTTTGCTGAGATTCAAAATGAGACTTTTTGCAAAACTGACACACCATAGTGGTGATCTACTATCACAAACTTCTCTTTCGCAGTGTGGATAAAGACAGAGGAACTCCTAAGAAAGCCGAAGAATTTTTGCACGCAATCACGCGACTCTGGGATGGAATGACCAACTCGGAAGTCGAATCCGCGGTACAAAACCCTTTGGAGCTCTTGGTGCCAGTGATCAAAGACATGGAGGATTATTTTTCTCGTGATATCGAATATATGAACTGGAGTCTTCAATCATGGATCTCTAATCTCGACTATCATTCTCCTGCTGTATCCCGAGCTCAGCGGGACGACGCTTTGTTGAAAGCATGGCATGATGGTCGCGGGTCTCTGGAAAGTTTTGAGAAGATTACTTCAAGGATCGAGGACTACCAGGACCAAATGATAGCTCAGGGTGTAATTGAGTATGGTCATAATGACAATCAAAAAATCAAGAATATGATACGGCAACACAGAAAATCATTACAGGAGGCATATCGATTAGAACAGCATGTCCGCGACACTTTGCAAATGAACGTTGGAAATCTTTCCCTGAAGGAATCCAGGAAGTCGCTGGAGAAGGCAAATTCGCTTGGGAGGTTATCGATCCTTGCCTTCGTATTTCTCCCTTTTTCTTTGGTAACATCATTTTTCGGTATGAACATTAGTGAGATGACTGGCAATGGCGCTCCGTGGAAAATCTTTATCATAGTTGCTGCTATTTTATGTAGTCTAGGAGTTGTTCTCTTCTTTTGGATATTCAGAAAATCTCCAAGGGTCCTGAGATTTCTTCTTGCCTGCTCTTATCCACCTATTTGGATTCTCAACTGGGTCAATGAGAAGACATTCAGTCATACTGGTTTGTGGCTTTGGTGTGGTAAATACCTTGGTAGATTCTAGTCAATGGGTCGTGTCTTTTATCGGCACAAATTCGATAAATCATGGGTTACAATGTTTCGTATTCTTTTCGTCACTCCAATAACTGAGACATATTGCACTACACAGTTATTAGCACAATTTCAAAGAACATTGAGACTCCTCAGTCTATATAAGAACAGGGGGTGATACCGCGACCGCCGTTGGTATTTTTGTTCCTGACTGGGGCAATTTCTAGGGAAGAAACTTACCATGTATTTCTCGCTCTCAACTCAATACATCGGTACGTATATTGAACCAACTTATTCAAACTTCATAGACTCTAGATACGACCTTCTAGCATCTTGGAAGAGGGGAACGCTTTTTCGCGCGATGAACCGGACAACACTTCTTCATTTGTGAAGGACCTTATCTTCGCACGTCTTTGATCTGATCACGATTTCATTGTCTCTGAACAATTGTCAATTCTTCCAGGCTTGGAATATTTTCAGCCTGTAGTAATAATACATTCTGAACAGATGGTCATGAGCCAAGGGATTCATCAAATGATCACCACAACGCCCAAAACAACAATCATATACTCGTGTACAGCAAGAGAAAGTCGCCTATATTTCCAACCTCCCAAACAGTTCCAATCTACTTTCGTATATTCGCAACCACGATTCTGAAACCATTTTTACGCCTCGATTTTCCCGGCTCAAGACTCCCACGATACGTACAAGAAGCCTCTTCTCTCGAACTACTAAAACATTCCCCTCTTATCACCCTTCTGATTTGCGCACCCGCATCCAAACTTTCCCGTCCATCATCTCCTCGATAAGGATATGACAAAGATGATGTACTCACATCTTCAACCCACAATGTACTGCACCATTCCCAAACATTGCCCACCATATCGAAATATGCGAATGGAGAAACATTCTTAGGAAATAAGCCGACGGTACATCGCTCGTTTAATGGTAAATGTTTGTAATTGACATAACTTGCGTTCCATTCTGTGCCCCAAGGATACAGTGATTCTGTTTCACTACCAGATATCCGAGAACCTTGAGCAGCAACTTCCCATTCCGGTTCAGTCGGTAAACGCACTTCCTTATCGAGTGTAATCTTTCCAGATGCTTGCCAGCGTGTTGTCAACCAGGCACAGTATGCGCGCGCATCGTACCAGGTAAGATCTGTAGCTGGAAAGTTTCCTGTAGAAGGGAATAAACCATCAGGACTATTCCATTTCCGTCCCGTTTCTTGGATGAAAATTGCATAATCTCGATTAACGACTGGGAAAACGCCGATACGATACGAAGACATGGTGATAGAATGAGGAGGTGATGAATTTGGGTGGGTGGAAGAACCAATTGTGAATGTGTTGGAAGGAATGGTGGTGAGGGATGTGAGACCTCGAGGATCTTCAAGCAGAGAAATCGTACGACCGGCTTTTAATCTTTGAGTGATGGGTAACGTGTCTTCTTTGACAATCGCTAGTATGTGATTGGAAACTCGTTGATGCAGTGGACTGGATGGAGTGAGGAAATCCGAAACTAGTAGCGCGCCTAGTTGTGCATTTACCCCAGAACCCGCAACCAGATCGTCAAGAGATTTAAGTAGCTCTGAGCTTTCTATATCTCTAAGGCGAATTAACCAACTCCGAATAATCGGTTCTGCCAAAAAGGGATTTTGATTAAAAAGATCAATAGCTACTTGTGTGTCCTCTTCAACAAGCTGGCACGCAGCTAGTAAGTGTTGTATTACTTTCGAAAAGACAGCCGGATTCCTAATATTCAATCTACACGAAAATGGAGTTTGAATCCCCTGCACTGCTTCCTGGGTTGAATGCTCCAATGCTTCTCGTGTGATTCTTCTATCATTATAGTTTTCAGAAAGCACAACGTGGAGCCACTCATCCAACAATTCCTCTGCTTTCCCTCCGTGATGAGCGGTTTCTAATGCGAGCGCAAAATATGCAGGGAGACTTGCTGCGTCACCGATTCCGATCTCGATGTCTTTGTATTCGATATTGACGCCTGTGATATTGCGCAAGAACATGCGTCTCTTGACTTGAGAGAGTGGTAGTATATCGTGTCTTCTTATCTCGGGGCACAAAATCCAATTCTTCACAACGCTGCTTTCTCCAAGAGCAAGTAGTTTTGTGGATGCTTGTTCGTGATTCTGGATTAGATGGACCAGAGATCTTAAAAGTGATGGCCCTTCTTCTCCAAGAGACTCGATAGAATCAAGAATGATCAATAGACACAATTTTCTGCTACTACCCTTACTGCCCTCAATAAGTTGAGGTAACGTTTCCATAAGCAATATTGAGAACTGAGAGACGCTAGAGATGGGAAAATAGCAAGGTATCATATCAGTACCTTCAAAATCCCAAGACTCGTTCAAAATATCGGTTGTTCCATTTCTCAGAATAAACCCACCTCCAATGGATTTCCTAGTGGTAGTCGCTAGGCGAAAAGCCAGATGTTTTGCGAAAGTTGTTTTTCCACTTCCACTAAACCCGGTGAGTAGTAAAAATTGATTATCACGTACGAGTTCGAGTGCTGAGAAGTAGATTGGAGAATCTTTTTCGACATCTTTATTTTCTTTTCGAGATTCATTTCTGGAATCCTCGTCAAATGTATGGTTTGTAAGGAGAGGGATATATCCAGTTGAGAGAGGGATGGTATCACCTGATGGAGAAATTAAGAGGGGTGAAGACCCGAATGTTGATGCTGTGGCGATATATTTTCCTAAAATACTCATTTTTGTGCGTGTTTCTGAGATTTTAAAGTATTGATACCGCCTAGAAACTTAAATAGCAAACAATTTATAACAATTACTTTGTTCTATCACGAGTAGTATTCGTAATCAAAGTAGGGTGATGCGATTCACGTATTGTGACAACGGCGCGTGACCAATTAGAAAATTCAGAACCTATCGACTAAGTAAGGCGAAGAACAATCTTACAAAGTCTCCGAGTGATGAAGGTAGCCTGAAAATGTATGTAGCATGGGCTGTTCGGCACTGGGATTGTCATTGTAAGCAACGAAGAGTGGGATTCAGCCTCACATAAGCGTAATTGGCCCATGAGGATAATGCCAGTCACGCAGAACTTACCTCTCCAAGTTCCCCTAATCTTCTCGATAATGTACTTAACGAGGCAAACAAGAAGCTGTTTATCGTACTTATATCATCTACCGACCCCGCGAAAAAATTAATAGCTGCATCGCCTATCATCGAACTTCGATGATCGAAGAGAGGGTTTCGGGCGCTGATCAACCAGTGGAACTGCTGAAACAATCTTACAAGAATGGACTGCTATTCGTTAGTGTGCATGATGGCCATTCGAGTCGTATCATATTCAGAGGATGCTGAAATTAATGGTGATCTTTGACCAACGATAGCTCGCTACTGGTTGGTATTGAGTAAGGAAATTCTGACTTCAGAAACCATCTCATCGCTGTGCACCAAGCAAATACTTTATCGATCACTTTAGTCTTCACGTGGAAGTGGGAACATCCTTGTGTGATATCAATTCATTAAATCTCGTAATGGCCCATAATCCAGTCCATTCCAATCCTTCCCAGACCCCATCCAATCATAACCATGGTATAACATCAATCAGCCCTAGCTTCTCATCATGCATCATGGACATCGTAATCTAGTTGGAGAATTTGGGGTTGACTTGGGATCTACATGCGGGGTAATATTAGTGAAATTCATAGCATATGGAAGGGGGTGCAAGGATAGGGGAGATGAAAAAACGTACCCAGTCTGCTTCTCATACAATCCTCTGGCACCGTCGGTGATCTTCTCATTCTGGTCGCGGCTCAAAGAGTGGCCGGACTTCTTCTCGATGAAGTCGAGAGCTGAGTATATTGTTAGCATGATATTCGCAGATTATCAATTGTACACTGCAAACTGCGAAGGTCGTCGAAAGACTGAAGAAAGAGATGGGGAGAGAGCGGTAAACAAACCCTTATCACCATAATCCTCCTTTCCAGCACCACCAGCAGCTTGGTTGGTGTTACCGGTGCTTCCTGAGCTTCCTGAACCACTCTTGAGGGCACCTTTGACGAAATCCATTATGATGAAGTTGGTTTGAGTGTTTGGTTGTTTGGAAAGTTGTGTGGTTGTGAGTATTGATTGAGTATGAAGTTGTAGTTAGCGTTGATGAAGAGAAGTTAAGCCAAAGTCGTAAATGAGGGGACTTATATACCCTTCCGTATACTAAAGACGCCATCATTTACTAGTGCATTAACGGCTTATATGCCTTGATTCTTTCCGTTCTTTGAACTGAAGCTTGGTTTCGCTGTTTTGTCGTTGCTGAGCATATTTACGAATCTGGTTTAGAGGGGTAAAATGGAGCTGGATGGAACGTTCTGGTTGGGTAATTTCCATGAGGGTTAATTATGCATGTGGGGTGAGACTAATGACGTACGCCAAGACATCACACTCATCTAATTGACAAGACTTCGGCACGTTCCTGATTAATAAGCCCATTTCCTTTCAAGGCTCTTCATCTTCTTCCTGATCACCCTTTGTCACGTGTCGAGTCTGCTGAGCTTGGTGCACTGGCTCCTCATTTTCACGATCCTTCTTGTGATAGGCGGTCATCATTTTCTGAATACCTTGCTTGACCATGGTATCCGGTTGAACGGTATTAGAATTAACCAGACGTTGCTTGAGAGCCTTGATATCGTTTCCTCTTGGCGAAAAGCCTTGAGTTGAGCCCTCCAGAACTCAACAGGTCTGTTACGGTTGTCATCGCCAAGATATAGCCCCATGAACTTGTGTCCGAAACACGTAACGTTCTCGCCGTCGTAGAGCTATTCGAGGTTATTAAAGGTTGTTTTAAGAACTTTCCGACCCTCTGGATCATGACTTGCCCCCATGTTGATTTGGGGGTAAGTATCAAGATGCACGCTGATGGTGCTCGAAAGAATGTTTCCCAAGATGCTCGAAGAGTACAAGAGCGCAAGAGCGCGAGCGTCCTCAGATTCTCAGAGATTTTATGTGTTTGGCTACCATACTAATTCGATAGATCTTGTGAATACCACTAATTCACCGTCAACGAAGTGAACGACCCAGCAAAGTATTATGGTTCATGTTTCATCAGGGCGATGCAGTGCTTTCCACTAAGAGACCAGACAAGAAACTGAAGTTGAGAGGCCTTTAAAACAGAGTAAACTGTGCCATTTGCGATTATTTTCAAGGTTCCCCTCCGAGTTTGGAGATTCTTCTGGTCCCTGTGCCAGTACCAGCAGTCCCATTTCCTTGGATGGGCGGCTTGAAGGTATAAAGCTCGACTTCCATGTCCGTTATATGCTTTGAACGATGAAACAATTCTCGGACTCCTTTAATCTTTTCTTGCAATCCTTTAAGTATAAAAGTAAAGACATGGTAGTCAGAATAAAGCATCTTCAATTATTCTTTGCATAGGAATATTCAACGTACTTTGCTTTGGATTGATTCAATGTCAGTACTGTTATCTTAAAGCCGAAAAGAAGAGTACCTAGTAATTAGCCAGCACATGATCTTGGCGCTAAACCTCAATAGATGTTCCCCTCAAAATTCCCCTCATTCATGTGAAATCATGAACGGAATACAATAACCACTTTGAAACCTCCTCTTCACATTGAGTGAGGAACGGTTTATGAGAAGAGTTTAGCATAGAACTCTTGTTTCTCATCGTGAATAAACATTCCTACAATCGATCATCTGAATCATGATCCTCTTGGAACTCTCGGACCCATCTTCGAGTCAAACCAAGTCATCGCCATGAAATTCGTCTTATCCAAATTCAATCAAATGAGTACCGATCAACATCACCACAATGTCAATGTCACCATGCCATTACATCCAAATCATCAAAAGCGTCAAAGTTACTCGTTTCCGTGTTACCCCGAACGTTTCTTGACATCTTTACAAATACTTTCCTCATTGGTGCCCCTAATCTTTTCGATTTATCATGGGATCTGTCTCATCTCGTGTATATTATCACTTAGGGGAAACTGTGGAAAGGAACTTCCTTTAAGTGTTAGACGCGATTGTGAACTCGCGAATACCTGCGCTTAGGGGTCAAATTTGGAAAAATTAGGTGAGAGAAGTGTTAGAGAGTCCCGTAAGCTAATCTTGGAAGAGCCCACCAATTACTTTATGAAAAAAGGTAGAAGCGGTTGGAGAGAAATTTCTTTTTCTACAAATACCTCAACATTTCCTTTCCTCTTTCCGTTCTCTTTCTCTTTCATTTTAAATTCTTAAATTCTATCTTTCGATTCACCCTTCAAAGAGTGGTTAATACACATCTACCCCAAAAAGGTCCTATCACTACCTCCCCACCACTAACACCCCGCTACCGATAACTATCAAGCAACTAAAATCAACTAATTCGTACAAAACTAAACCAACAATAACCTCATCTTATTATACAATACAACAAATTCCGTCAAAATGACTACCACATCAATGGTTCAACCAAAGTTCTTATCAAAGGCCGATCAACTTGGTGTCGTCGCTGTTGGATTCTCAGGTGGACAAGTAAGTTGCCCTTCCCTCTCTATTCTACACCCTCTCAGAGTCCCCAACTAATCTAATCAACACAGTGTAAACCAGGAGTTGATGCTGCACCTTCCGCACTTATCAAAAGTGGTCTTCTGGATCAACTCGAAGAGGAATTAGGATACAAACTTCATCATGATAACACTGTTCATTCTTACAAAGAGTTGATTCCTTCCGACGACCCAGATCACCGAAATATGAAGAACCCTCGCGGAGTCTCTGCAGTCACACAGAAGCTTTCTGAACAAGTTTACGAACATGCTAAGGAGGGTCGTTGTGTCTTGACTCTCGGTGGTGATCATTCTATTGCTATTGGCTCAGTATCCGGAACTGCAAAAGCAATTCGTGAACGTTTAGGAAGAGAAATGGCATTGATCTGGGTTGATGCACATGCCGATATCAATACCCCAGAAACTTCGGGCTCCGGAAATGTTCACGGTATGCCCGTTGCATTCTTAACACGTCTCGCACAAGAAGAGAAGCCAGAGATCTTTGGATGGTTGAAGGATGAGCATATGGTCAGCGTAAAGAAGATTGTTTACATCGGTTTGAGAGATGTTGATAGAGGAGAGAAGAAGATACTCCGTGATAACGGAATTAAGGCATTTAGTATGCATGACATTGATAGGTTTGTATTCCCGTCGCACTAATTTACTCTGTACGCGTTCACTAATATTCTATCGCAGACATGGTATTGGCAGAGTTATGGAAATGGCACTCGGTCATATCGGCAACGATACCCCAATCCATCTCTCCTTTGATGTCGACGCTCTTGATCCTACATACGCTCCCTCAACTGGTACACCCGTTCGTGGAGGTTTAACCTTGCGAGAAGGTGATTATATTGCTGAGTGCGTTCACGAGACTGGTTCTCTGATCGCTATGGATTTGGTAGAAGTCAACCCTACACTTGAACCTGGTGTCAATGATATTGGAGCACACGAAACTGTTAGAGCTGGATGCTCTTTGGTTAGATGTGCTTTGGGTGAGAGCTTGCTGTAAGTTGGTGTTTCGGATCCTGGGAATAGATACTTGAGACATTTGAAAGAATATACCCTTAGATCGAGGTTGACTATTTATACATTTGGTATTGGATTCCTTGGGTGGCCCTGAGATAATAGGACTTGATTTTTCATTTACGGTTATACTTCGCAACTCAGAAGGATAGAGGGGCAGGTGGATCACTTTACTTTCACATGTTTAAGAAGTCAAGATAGATGTACAAATCATCGACGAAATCAATACAAAAACATTTCAAAATTTCCCCGCTCTTCATAAGTTCACTGCCGATGATAAAACTCATTGTCGTCACCGATACAACTGTTACTAAAAATATAATCAATTCTCCGATCTCCAAGTCCCGAATCTCCAATATTTTCCATACCGAGTACCCAAGTACTACCAGCCTCATAATTATTTTTTTAGGCTTTAGTGATGCGCTGTGCCTTGCACTTCATCCCAGCTTCCCAACCCCCCGCCAACACTAAGCGCCCAATTACATTATTCACACCGCGAAAATGGGTGGTGTATTAATGCGCGTCGGTATTCTAGTTTTTTCTTCTTCTCTCTGAGTTTTTTCTTGCATTTCTCTATCATACATACTTCGAACGTTATCATCTAAAGTTTCGCGACGATATCGTTCCCCACGATCAATCAATCAATCAATCAATCAATCAATCAATCAATCAATCAATCAATCAATCAATCAATCAATCTATCTCGGTACCAGCAAATAAAGTAAGACAGGTACCAGCGGAAGATTTCTGAGCTGCACGTCCCCTTGGTTCGAGTACCTTGCAAGGTGCACTGATTTTCGAGTCTGAGTGGAACATAAACCGAATAAATTGAACGACAACACAACATTCATTCACCGGTATTATAACATACGAGGGAGGTTGACGTGGACGAGCTTGGACGAGTTATCGTACGAGATTTATTCTCGAGACTGAGATTGGGTGTGGAGATATCTTTCGTGAAGGGGAAAGGAAGGGATATAAATAGGAAAGAGTCCTGGAATCGCAAGTTTTTGATAACAGTCGAGAACGAAAAGAAGGAATTCCTTGGTGAAGATACAACTGCGACTTCAAACTTGTGGATTGGGTTCGCACAACTTTCGGAAATCAACTAGACGACAATCGAAGTACAAACGGAGGATTATAAGAAAAGTGCTAGGAAATAGAAGAACTCGATTTGGCATAACTATCTTCGACATAACCAATACTACTGCATAAACACCGCAAAAATGGTCTCAACACTCTCCTCCTCCTCGGGCGGCATCCGCGAACGCTCGACCGTCCTCCTAACCCGCACTCGCACAAAATACCGCTGGCCACCTCTCCAATTGAACTTCTGGATCCTCATGATGTTAATCGCTTCCTGCACCATCCTCGGTATCTCCGCCTACTTTCTCTCTGTCCAAAATCAGCTACATCTCCGTGTTCCTTGGTATTTTCCCTACTGGGTCGTCTCTGCTTCTCTCGGCGTCGTATTCCTGCTTATTATGCTCTGGCTCATCTCGCAGCGTCAATTGCTTCCTGGTATCGTTATATTGGGGACCTTTATACTGTTCGTATTATGGCTAGTAGGATTGATTGTGTGGAGTATTGAACTCTGGGGTCCTACGGGAAACGTAAATGGAAACTGCAATTTGTATGTTACGGCGAATCCGCAGAGTGGCCCTTACTCGTCGACTTTGGCGTGGTTGATGCAGCATTCGATTTGTCAGAGTTGGATTGCGGCGTGGGCGTTTATGTTGATTGGAGTTGTGTTTTTGTTCTGGATGATGATTATGAGTTATCAGGTTTACAGAATGGATGATTAGGGGAAGCTAGGAAAGAGTGCGGGATGCGAAATGTGATTTGTGATGATGTTGTGAGGTGGGATTCAAGATGGGCAATTAGTGGGGGAAAATAGGGTATTGGGAACAAA
Source organism: Botrytis paeoniae (assembly GCA_004786145.1). NCBI lineage: Eukaryota > Fungi > Ascomycota > Leotiomycetes > Helotiales > Sclerotiniaceae > Botrytis > Botrytis paeoniae. The sequence goes on along the minus strand of PQXI01000229.1, from coordinate 29,733 downwards.
CATGTAGGACGGATCTACGAATGGGGGTTATTATACGACAAAGGGTACTAGCAGCTACATGCTAGATGGATGAGTTACGAGTGATACATGGACAAGGCGTTTTGGGAAAATGGAGGAAGAAATCATATCATTATCGAATCCCATACTTTTCTTTTTTATATGTAATGTACAAGTTGTGTATATGGGCTAAATAGATGAAGCGAAATCATCTCAATAGGGGAAGTGGTAGCTTTGTCGCAGGTCTCCTCGGCTAATTATAGTTTGCATTGAAATTCTAGTTCCATGCATTTGTGATATTGATTGTGTTGTTTTTCAATTAATGTTTTCTATCATTTAATTGAAATTCGAAATATCATGCCGTTTTGGGACAGGTTTACGAGTGCTAAATTATGTCTACATAAGAGACTACTGCATCATTAATACACGTATGCTTTTCATCCACTCTACGCCGAGTCCAATTCATATGAACATCAATTGGGATGTTGTATTCCAATCTTTCAATATGCTGTTCTTGGGGATTGTTTAACCATGAGTTGGTCTTGAAGTCAGTGGGGAGGTAGAGTCATATAGCTTGAGTGCTTCTAGAAGTGGTATGCGATACACGAGCAAGAAGATACGTGATATCGTTATTGGGGAATCGTGTCATGATGATACATAAGCTGACTGCACTTTCATATAAGGACTCCGCATTTAAAGCAGTGTGTCAGAAAGCTAAGCTGCAGGCCAGCGGAACAAAGCGAGAGATAATTCTGTGTCTCTATCGTACGGTAATGTGTAGAAATTTGAGAAAGGAGAGAGTAGTATCATGATGTTTCAGTAAATATTGGGAAGCACGTTTTCCATCAACTTGGAGTCAGTGAGCAACACTATTAGTGATATTTGTGTTTTGATTGACGCTGATAAGGTACAGAAGTCCATGGCAACCGCGATTTCAGTATTTGCCAGGAACTGTCATAGCCAAACGATCTAATACATATTTTCCCGCAGTAATCGGAGGATATTTGGAAGGATTCTCCTCACTTACACAAGACGGTAATGTCTCAACTGTCTCATCATAATTAATCGAGAAAAATAGGGGTACTGAGTATCGAGTCTTGGTCGTCCTGTTAACAACCCTATGAATAGTACTTCTATAAAGTCCATTTGTCCATCGCATCAAGAAATCTCCAACATTGACTACGATTCCTCCTTCAACGGGCTCAGCAGCGACCCATTTTCCGTCCGGACTAAGGACCTCTAGACCGGGAGTTGAATCTTGGAGAAGGAGAGTAAAACATTCGTAGTCTGAGTGAGCACCAAGACCCACTTCCTCTTCTTCATTTGAGGTTGAAAGAGGTTTGGGGTTCGAATTTGGCTTGTACTTTATCAGTCGTGCAATTCCTCCGGGATGTGTGACTAGTGGATCAAAGTAATCTTCTGAAAGAGATAGAGACAAGGCAAATAGGCGGAATAGGTGTTTGCACAATTCCAAGACCTATGGGACAAAATTAGACACATGAAAACAAATCTTCGACGAGTCAGCGTACCCTTCCGTAATAGTCTGCAATGCCTTGATAGAAACCAGGAATTTCAGATTCGTTAGGCCATTGATTTTTACCACTAGCAGTTGTACCATCAAGCTCGACGTATTTTCCGTCCCCACCTGTAGGATCCAAACCATACTCATAACCCCAGTTGAAAGCCTCCTTTGTTTCTTTAGTTTGAAAATCATTTACAGAAGAGTAACTAGCCGGTTCATATCCTCTAAATTGATCTGAATTCTTCATGTGAATTGCATCTTTCGAGGATTGAGGTAGTTCACTAAAAAAACGTTCGCAAAGCTTGAATACTTGATCGCAAACATGCTGTGGTATTCCATGGCCTGTGATGTAGAAAAAGCCAACATTCGCACATGCTTCGTTGATTTTCTTTGCAACCTCTTGACGGTCGGCTAAAGATGATGAGAATGAAGGGGTCAGATCGATAATTGGAAGTGATCGAAAGGAAGAAGGAGCAGAGGTATCCGCAAGACGAGATTGGAGATAATCTTGGATTTCCTGCGCAGCACGACGTGTGTTTTCAGTGGCAATATCTGCCGTCTTTACTGTAGTTGCAGTCATATTATTGGAAATTCAATTGTCGCAATTGTTAATTTGGTTGAAGATGGGTTGCGTATGGTATTTCTATGACGACAAAGGTGGGGTAGATTGTTATCGTATCCTTATCGAGAAGGTCATGCAGGTTGTGACAAACAGGAACTGAGCGACGGCAGGCACCGCCATATAAGTCTTTATGAATCCAAGAGTAGAGATAACTTTGCGAGGCCGAGACTTCTCGTATTATACATGGCTTTTCAGTATGATATGGCCAGTACTGCATCTTGATTGTTAAAAGCTAGCATGCGTATAGTCGCAATTGATTCTTCCAAGTTTTCTGGTTAACTTTAGTCGCCATCACAGTCTAGAACGCAAAATAAGGACATTGATAATACTCAATATCTAGAAACTAATCAGGAACAAATACTTGCTGAAGGAATATCAGAATTCATGTTCGGTGAGGACGAAGACAATGTATAATAATGTTGAAAATGGGTCAAGCTAAAATTTCGGTAGCACAAGCAAATAGAGTTCCTTAGCCAGGGGCTCATTATTAATAGCATCATTATGGACGTGGAGATCACTAGCTAACGCTAACCAACGCAAACGTGCTGACCTAAACTTAAATATAAATTCAAAGACTCCTCAAAACTCAGCCAATGCATAAGACATACACACATTTTGTCCCAAGGCCGTTACCCTCTCGAAATGTACGGATCTTGAAGATCGGAAGTCCAGTCCTCATATTTCCCTTGTCTGAACCAGATACCCCCATTCCCAAACCACAGTCGAGCAAGCTCATTAATCATGCAAAAGGAAGTTCCTTCGGTACACCGTAATCGTCACAACTTGAGAACCTCCAGGCTCCCTTCAACTTCGGAATATATATCCACCTAAATATCAATCCCACAAACCACGGAAAGGGAGGGAATCTCGGCCCATGAATACCAGATTCATAAGTCACATCCGAGTTTGTGATTAAGAACGGGACATCTCTCGTCTATCGATACATTAGCTGAGTTTAAATTTCATGACCGGAGGTTGAGGAATCATACTTTATCAGCACTTTTCTTCGAATGTTGAGCCATCGCCTTCCCACATTCTTCCCAATTGATCGATTCATCCTTTTCCAGATCCACTAGGACGCCAATTTCGTGATGTAAATGACTCTCCAGATCAGGTCCAAAAGCATCAATTAATTCCCTCAATTTGAATCCATCAAAGGGTTTCGCATCGTCTTTCACTCCCGAAACATAAAGATCGAAAGCAAACAAGCCCGGAAGAAATTTCTCATGCTCATTATGGTTATTAATGAAAACGTCATTTCTGGAACTTTGCTCATCAAGTAATTTGAAATAGACAGTTTCTTCAGCGGCATGATGGGAATGAAGAATAGAGGACCATGCATCGCAGAATTTCATAAAATCTGCTATATCGACGGTCTCTTTCACGTTGGACGCTTGGATATAAATGCAATTCAGACCTCTAAGAAGAATATTATGAAGTAAGGCCATTTCTGATGCATTACGAGATGCCAAAGATTCGGGTTTGCCCTGTCATTATGTGAGTTTTTGATATCGCTATCAAGCCGTTGAGTGCACATACATCTAACGATCCTCTCGGAGTTGAGAGTAGTTTGAAGGGGCTATCTGCCCATTTTTTCGTAAACTCCATTGCGAATATAAAGAAGATGATATTTTTCGAGATAAACCGAGTTCTTGTAATTGTATAAATATACGGTTCCCCGCGTGGTCATACCCTCTCAGTCGATTCCGGTTGGCTTGTCAGTATTCCACATACCAGCTGATTTGTGGCGTGATGCAACCGAACAAAATCATATGGTTGCGACAGCGTTGTTAAACTCTACTGGTTACCTTTAGATGAACTCCTATTCCTCTACATAAAGAAGTGACTCGTTTATCTGCCCTTTGGTTGTTGAAATTTCGGTAATTGTTGTGAATGTTATAGCGGGTAGTGATTTTTGGACTATGGTCTTCCGTTTCTTGAACTATTCACGCTTTTTATGGTAGCGTATAGGCAGGCATTGGAAAGATGTATCATGCTATTTTTCATAAAGTGATCTAGACAATTCGATTATAGTCTTTGATTCCATGAGTGCAAATAAAACATTTGATTATGCCAGCACCATCTACCCTCTACATGGGTACTCGTGTGATCACTGGAAAGCCTGGTATAGTTAGATACTTTGGTGGGTTTTCACTTCAATCATTGGTACCAAAGTCGTGTATTGTTGTCAGTAGGGATGATTGTATGGTTTCAAATTGTCAAACTGGATGTCCCTCGTAATTTCAAATTCATCAGTTATTTGCATGTGCGTCCGGATAACATCCATCACATGTCTGCATTTAGACAAGTTATTTAGCAACACTAAAATTCGATGCCAAAGCCACAACGAAATAGCCCTATGGATATGTTGAATTTTTTTCTTGAATTCTAATAGCACTATACTCATGGGCCATCGAGAACATCCTCGTCTGGACTGTCTGGATCATGTACCATACTGCCACTCTTAGTCATTAATTCGAATCGACTAGGGCGGAATGGCCACTTCATCCATGCCTCCATAATCTCCTTTAACATTTCCGTTGTCAGGGATCTTACAGACAAATGCTTCAAGTCAAATGCACCCCCTTTCGAAGGATCTGTTAACGAGGGACATTCGCCTGCTATGTGCTCTAGGGCACCGGGCCATAATCCTTCCAAAGACTCATAGACTGTGTCAATTGGATGTGCGTACATATTACCAATTATGTATTCGAAGACATCGTAGTTCTCGGGATAATTTTGACGAAGGATAGGCCAAAGAGCTTGCGGCTGAATATCCAAGAGACACAACTCAGAAGCAGGTCTGAATTCTTTTGAATATACTTTGAGAGGCTCCATCGGTCTCTTCTCGAATTCTGTACCAATGCGCGCACCGTCGAGTCTGATACCATAGATCTTTTGGGCAGCAAGAGGCAGTTGGGCAATTTTGTCTTCATACGTCTTGATCATTGTGTCCAATTCATTTCTTGAATTCTCTGAGTCCTCGGACTTCGAATCTGCGTCTAAGATCTTACTATGAAGCTGATTGATATTGTTGTAGTCATTGATGAGATCCTGTGTCAGCGCTCCATGTTGATTGATCACTTTTTTCTTCGCTTTAAGGAAGATATAACGTGCGTATTCTTCGGTGTAGTGTCTTTTCTCCTTCTTTCGTTTGTCCTTTTCAACGTTTTCGACCTTCTCACCTTCTGACACTTTAAATTTGATTAATTTCCCTTCGTCCATTCGCTTCTGGAGATCACCAAACTCATCGAACCAACCTCTCTTGAAGCGATCGAAGTCTTCGCTTTCTACTTTGTGCCCACCTGTAGCAAGTGACTGCCTGGCTTTGAACTCCATTGGACCTTGCCTATGTTTGGGTGTCGTTACGCCCATTTTATCCATCTTACTGACAACATCTATGGAATTTGCTAATGCAACCTCGGCATCTCTTACAAATCGGTGGTTGTCTACTGTTGAACTTGCAATCTCTTGAATATATTCTGTGGTTATTTGGGCTTCCACGGCATTTTTGCGCATCTGGGCGACATGACGCACCAGCCATGACGTTTTTTCTACATCAGGTATCCATACAAGCATTCGTATGAGACCATATTGATGGAACAAGGCATGCGATCTTGCTGCGGAAAGAAGTTGATACAGGACTAGTTGTGACATGGACTCAAAACCGCGGTACCTCTTTCTGGGGTAGTGGGCAAGATTCGCAATCACAAGGAGGGTATCATTTGGTTCGTTGATCTTTGGATCATCTCGCGAAAGTTTTACCTGATGGGGTAGGAATTCCGGAGTAGTAACTTGGCCAAGATGTTCCCAGACCGTTCCAGATTTTGGTATGTGTTGATAAGTAGAATCTTTTGCATCAAGAAGAGGTTGGACAAAAGGATAATACTTCTTAGCATCAGGTTCCATAAGGAGATGTGTTCTAGGTTTAAGGATTTTATGGATTTTAGACGACCATAAGCCAATGCCTGGATTTATGTCGATGACGTCGCAGCCAACATGCTTTAAAAGCGATGGTTTTAGACGATCCAAGATATCATCTGGACCAGGTTACTAAATGATAATTCCAAAGCGAAAAAGGACTAGTTCTTACCACACAGTGCTCCGTTCATGATATTCGAACGTGTTCTATCCCCCATGGTTGAACCTTTCATGTGAGCATCTCTCAGGTATTTTCTCAGGTCCAAGGGAATCTTTATAAACTCGCTTTCGTCTACTTTATTTACTATAGGCTCTTCTTCCTGTTCATCGGTTAGAGATTTCTCATTTTTATCTCGGCTCATTCTGTTCCTTACCGCTTCTGGTTCTTGTTCTGGTTCCAATTCTGGTACAGGTTTCGCTTCGGGAACTGGTTCCAATTCTGATTTCACCTCCACCTCTTTCACTTTTTTGGGCCGGCCTCTTTTGCGCTTCACTGGCTCAACTATAGAATCGTCTTTGCCATCAACCTTTTCATCATCCGCGGATTTCCTAGATCTACGCTTCACTGCTCCCACTGCCACAGCATCTTCTGCTGTGATGTCCCCCAAGGTCACAGCCTTCCGGCGGGTTCGCTTGACTCGAGGATCTACATTGGTAGGCGTTATGAGTTCTGAGGGCTTAGAAACTCTAGGTAGATTATAACATGGTGAACAATGAATTTCGCGAAGCCGCGAATGTTGTAAAATGGTCGGATATTTAAGTAGATTGGTCCTACCCAAACGTGGAAATACCCGCAACATCAATGTCTATGGTTGGTTCGATGGTAATTGAGGATGATGAGCGTTGAAAAGCTTGTAATTCAGGATGCCGTTGAATCATACAATATTTATATGCGATCCTGGAGTATTAGTCTTTACATGAAGATTATCAACATCGCGAATTTAGATGAGGCAACAAAAAAGTTTCAACGACTCGGTAAGGCTGAAGAAACCTATGAGGCTGTCGGAGCTAATTGATCAATATTATTGGTTGACATCGTAATGATGTAGCTAGTGTGGCTTGGGTGGTGGCTGTCATCTGCAAGGCTGTAGCTCCCTTTTGAAACAGCCTCTCACACCCATCAGATTTACCGTACATATTTTTTACATTGGGCACCTTGAGATCTAACATACCCACCAACCCTTTGACAAAGAGTGACACGGAAATTCATCATTTTACAAGACAGACGTAACACATCCGACAAGGCAACCAAATAAATGAAAACCTATTATATTATTTCTCTATGCAATTTACTTATTTACAAATACCCATGATTTAGTTGAACAGATTCCCCTTTGCGTAGCGTTATCTCTATTCAACTCCCTTGTATCCAAGGTGTTCGTTCATTCATTTCATCCATAGGCACAATTCACAAATCATGGCGGGGTCAACTTTACAGTTCTCGAAACCTATGAGCATCAAAGAAATCTCCGCAAAGGCCTCAGACTTTGAATTTAATCCTACTATCGCATTGAAATATTGGTTGAGAACAGCCGATACACTTCTAAGAGAGGTAGATAGAATGCTCAATTACTTGAGTGGTATGGAATGCTGACTTAGTAGGCTTATATTTATCAAGCAGAGGACAACGATCAACAAGCATACCTTTTGTTTATGCGATATGCTGCCCTAGTTGCAGAAAAGTTGCCCGGTCATCCATCTGCAAAAGCTCCGGAAAATAGAAGTGCTCTCAGAGCTGCCCAGAAAACCCTCCCAGATGTTTTGGACGGATTAGAGAGACTAAAGCCTAGGATAAATGCGCGCTACGATAACTGGCAGAAGGCTTTGGAAAGAAGGAAAGAAATCCATGCAGCGCGAGAACATGATACATCGCGACCATCGTCTCGGGCAGACTTGGCGGCTTCTGATCCTGCGATAGCTGGAAATACAACTACATTAGGCGCCGCGGAGAATAGCGACCTGGCCGTAAGGTTGGCGCATAAGGAGTTTAGAAGAAGAGATGCTGCGCGACGTGGTACAAGACAAACGGGTGTCAGTGAGGAAGAGGAGCAAGAAAGACGGACTGAAGGGCTATGGGATGACTGGGAGTCAGCATTGTCTAAATCTGGTCGTAACGACGACGACGATGTTATACGCCGAAATATGGAAGCTTCAAGGAGGAGGCTAGATGGCTCCCAGGATATTTCGCCAGATGGGACGAAGAAGAAATCTGCGAGACCTGCACGATCTGTCCCAGCCAAGGCTAGGAATGGTAGTAGCGCATACCGCTATCCATCTATCTCTAAGTCTCAACCACTCGTTAGTGACTCAGGACCATTCCCACCTCCTGGTCATCTTCCTCCAAAGCCGCCCAAGGAAGAATTCGAGACACCGCATTTCGATACACCCCCACCACGACCCGAAAAACAATCACCAGAGACTCACGAGAGTTCATCATCAGACGTCGTTAGTCAAGACCCAAAATTCACCTTTCGACCTTCGGCATATCTCGAAAATGGCAAACCCCTTCGAACAGTCTTTCTACCGCCTACGTTGCGACAACAATTTCTGGCCTGTGCAGCTTCAAATACACGGGCGAATCTCGAAACTTGTGGGATGTTATGCGGGACATTGATATCAAATGCCCTTTTCATATCTCGACTTGTTATCCCGGAACAGACAAGTACTAGCGATACGTGTGAAACGACCAATGAAGGTGCCTTTTTCGACTACTGCGCATCTGAGGATCTAATGGTCTTGGGATGGATACACACTCATCCTACTCAAAGCTGTTTCATGAGTAGTCGAGATCTGCATACACATTGTGGATATCAAATCATGATGCCTGAGAGTATCGCAATTGTTTGCGCTCCCAGTAGAAATCCTTCGTAAGTAATAGTTTATCTGTTCGGTATTGGAAGGAGTGGCTACTAACTAGTGAATAGATGGGGAGTCTTCCGTCTGACTGACCCCCCAGGAATGCCCGCCGTTCTAAATTGTAAACAAACGGGACTTTTCCATCCTCACGAGGAAAGGAATATTTACACAGATGCATTGCGACCAGGTCATGTCTTTGAGGCAGAAGGGCTAGAATTCCAAGTTGTTGACCAACGACCAAACCCATAATGACTCGATAATGATGATACCACGAGGATAAGATTATTGTGTTTTGGTAATTGGTAGCGTTGGTGCTTGGTGGGCTATGGTTAGGGTTGTATTTCAGATCTCGATTTGGCGATTATATTTATACATCATATTACACAACGATCATATCTGGACTTCGTTTCCATGGGTTGAAAATGTTGATGTGCCTCGAGGGCACTGGTCCCCTGAGAATGAATTCTGGCGAATTTGTACAACCGAGACTAGACATATAAATAGTCATCCGGAGACAAGAGTAGGCAGTGTCCTTGATGTTTGATACGTTTCAAGACAACCATATCATATGTTCATTGCGAAACGGCCAATCAAAATGTGAGAAATAAGTTTCGATTAAGGTCATCAAATCAATCCCTACAATGCGGTTTGGTAATGAGGACGAAGAGGTAATGCGGGGATGACCGAGCGACCGTTTTGGTGAATACCGTTGCCACTCTTCGACAAAAGAAATACAGAACAAAAATTGTGAAATCCTCTGCCCCGAACTAGCAGATACTTAGTAGTATCCACGGGTGTTCCCCGATGGCCCCACACGTTAAATAATTTGCGGGGTAATGACATAGGTGGACCCATACTAGTACATTCATCGATGTACACAAATAATCCTTTCGATACTTTCAACCCCAATAATCACAAAAAGTTTCACTCAAAACATCTCAACATGACTTCTTTCCAAGAAATTGATCGTTCTCGCTGGACTTCCCACCGTGCGAATCTTTCAGGAACACCGTCTTCTCCATCAGAAGTCACCATTCACTACATCCTTTGTCACCCTCCTTCCAACATTACCTCGAAGGATACTATCCTTCTTATACATGGCTATCCAGAAACATCGTATCAATTCCGACATGTAGTTACGCCTCTTGCAGACGCAGGATACACGGTCGTCGCCCCTGATTACCGTGGAGCAGGCGAATCATCTCATCCTCGTAATGGATACGAGAAGGTTCAAATGGCAACTGATCTCCACGAAGTTATCCAAAATGATCTTGGTATTAAAGATAAAATTCACGTGGTTGGTCATGATATCGGTGGGATGGTTGCTCATGCATATGCAGCTCAGTTTCCTAAAGACACAGCGTCTGTTGCGTGGGGAGAATGTCCTCTTCCGGGAACAGACGCTTATAACAACGCTGTTAAAGAAGGTATTACGGGAGGTCTATGGCATTTTGTGTTCCATTGGCAAACAGATTTACCTGAAGCCCTCACTGCTGGTCGAGAGCACATTTACATCAAATCATTCTACGATCGCCTATGCTACAATGCTTCGGCTTTCTCGCCAACCGATGTAGAGCACTATGCAAGTAAGTTTGCTCAACCCGGTGGAATGCGTGCGGGATTTGATGTATATCGTGCGTTTCACCAAGATGCTGAAGATAATCTTTGTATGCTGAAGGATGAGAAGTGTAAGGTTCCAAGTATGTCGTTAATGGGAGAAAAGAGTTTCTTGGCAACTATTGCGAATCAACAGAATGAACAGATGTACGAGACTACATCGTCTGCTCGTATTTCTGGCTCGGGCCATTGGTGTGCGGAAGAGAATCCGGCTGGTTTTGTGGAAGCTGTGCTTAAATGGACGAACAAGAACTCGTGATTTAGGTTGTCATTCATTTTTGCTATTGTTCTAATCTCACGGTCGAATCAAATCCAGTATCAATCCGTATCACTACTTTTATTTATTTTCCCTATATATAGTTTTTGCAGAAGTCAAGGCGGCATTTCCCAAAAATCGGTTGAGATAAGACTAGGTTACAAATATACAGAAATGAAGAATCTTTGAGAAAGTCCACTCTTGAATACTATCCATTAAGGTGTCGTGATCTCGAGAACTCCAACGGCGCAGCCATAGTATGAAGGCGTAAGAATTCAACCCTTTTAAAATCCATTAAATATTAGGACTCTAGGAGATGTTTAATTTTGGAGCAAGTACTCATTCTGCTGAGAGATACCAGGAAATACAACATGCATCGTGAAGACAACCAATAGCACTCAAAGTCACTGAAGAGAATAATTCCATAACCATAGCACTTGAGATGTAATGGCAATGGAGAAGAGAATATTTTCATGAAGAAAAATCTTCTACACAATTATCAAAGGCCACCGTCTCACAATCTTGGAGAAACAGATGTTCAGTATAATCTCTGAACAGAAACTGCCGATCAAGACGTCATAATTTTTCTATGGAGACTTGCCAGAAGCTGACGATCAAGACGTTATACGTTTTCTACGGAGGCAATCATGATCTTGTTTCATAAATTCTGAGTCAATGCATTACCTTAATTTGGTATGTAATCTGCAACTTCAACTTCCATTGCTGGGCTATCAAATTCCCCTCATCTTTCTCAATTCGCTTTGTCTCAGAGCAAGCAGAAACAAACCCAATGGACAGAAAGGGTACACAACAACTGGTCAAATCCTAAGCATTTCCCACCAACGTGCCATAATCTAGTAGAACACCCCATCGACTCCTCCATCTCTCAATTCCGCTTGTATTCAAAACATTAGTAAACCAACAATACTTTTCTATTTTTAACACGATATTATGAATGGACAGAAGATTCATTACCATTTCTCCACTCTCACTACCAGCAAGAAAAACCCGGCAGAGCTGCAGTGGCTGCCAAATGTACATGTATACAGGATCGTTGCACATCTCAACACACTTGGCACTCCTAGCTTCCGCAGCAGACAGTTCTAGCTTCGTACTACATGCTCTTTGTTGCGTATCTGGGTCTCCTTGGCTCTCCTAGTTCCAGTGCTAGCTCCGGTATATCAATCAATTGTTGCACATCTCAAGTTCCTTGGTACTTCTTAGTTCTAGCACTAGCTTTAGTACATTCTTATCTATTTTATGTTTAAAGATGTCGATACTTCTTCTAGCTTGAGTTAGTTGACTATCTATAGCCCGCCGTTTTAACACCACGCCTAGCTCTGGTATTCAGCTTTAGTTGTGAGTTATGTTGCAGATCTGAATGAACTTGGCGCTCTATAGGCTCATTGATAGCTCCGGCATTGCTGGGTAGTGTCTCCCGTTGTGTATATAAGAACGTTTAGCATCACCTAGCTTCAACGATCGTTCTTTCCAGCATTTCATCATTTCACCATCTTGTATACGCAAAAGATCTCACCAATGTTCCATTCAAAAAACAGCTTCCCGTCACAGTTTCGAGATTTCACTATGATAATTTACATTTTTACCTGGAGCCGTTGGCGAAGCTAGCTGCGATACTCGTAAAATTGGATTGGTTTGAGTTATCGAACTACTCACTTCGACATCTTCTAGCGAAATTGTAGAAAAGCAAGAATAGAATTTTACTGCAGAAAAACTGATAGGTTTTAAGAAACAAATGGGCGATGATATCCATAAATAGTGAATGAAAATTAGGGTTAAAGCAAATTTTAGCCAACGAACAAATAAATTAACATAAAATGCGATCGAAGTTTTGATCCCGTGAAATCAAATGAAGTAGAATAAACTGAACTGGAACCCAGCGCTGTATTCGTATGACATTGCAACACTAGAATCCGAATATTTTCTTCGGGACATCCAAGCTCCCATGCGCTACGCTATTCATTCGCGACCTGCTATGTAGGTGAAGAAATCGAAACAACAACAACAAAGAACCAGAACCCCACAACCCTCAACTCCTTACCCGAGATCGAAAAGTTAAGAAATACAAGAAAATTCGTCAAAGGGGTATCTCTCATCTCGATTATCTCCCCAATTTCCACAGTACTACCAGATCATGTCTCCCATTCTTTCTCTCGAGCTTAGCTCAAGCAGTTGGATAAATAACACCACCGACGGAATCATAAGCACCAGCGGCCACATGAGTCTTTACACCCGTCAATGGATCGAAGATGTGGCAACCGTGCATTGCGGCGTTTGGTGGTGTGTATACTGTATTTCTTGTTAGACATGAATTGCATATGGAGTTAAGTCAAGAGAGACAACGATGGGGAGAAGAATGGGGCGTTGTAAGATGTGAAATCATGAGAGAGAAAAGAATGAGCTTACAGTGCAAAGAGATCGCGTATTCTGTTGCACTAGGGTTGGCGATGGAATGAAGACCCAACTATTATCATACGTTAGCCACGTGATTACTATCTCATCGTCCAGCAAGCGATGGATTGATAAAGCAGAATCAAAAGCGAAAGAAGATAAAGGAAAAGAAAAGAGAAAGACTCACATCATCACACATATACGCCACTTTTCCCCTCCTATATTCTCTCACACCCTCGATATCCATCTCCTCCGCCGTCCTTGTACCTCCCTCAGGAGTAACCCACCTCGTCTCTTTCAGCTCCCCCTTCATGATCTTCATCAAACAATGACTGGCAGCATGGTCGTGCACTTTGCTTTCTTTCCCCGGTGTCCAAACCAACATCAATAAATTAAATATTCCTGGCACTTCTGCTACTAGGTTTCTTGTGTATTGTTTATTTGGGTTTGCGTGGGCATATTTTTGCCAGTCGGATAAAGAGGAGGAATCATAAGAGTGAAGGAGGCGAGTGAGAGTCGGAAGATGAGGTGAGGATGTTGTGGTAAGGGATGTGGTGAGGGAGTTGATAAGGGTGTTGAAGGATGTTGTGATTGTGGATGTGGGTTTAGAAAAGGAGACGGGAAAACTGTCATTAAAATCTACAGAAAAGGAGGTCGGTTAGTTTTATTTTCACATCCCATCATCACAATAGATTCGCCAAGAACTCGGAAAATAATTACCTCGAGGTAAGAAGGGTGTCTTGGGTTGACTGGAAGTGGTTGAGTTAAGAGAGGTTGATTTTCTGGTCGTGCCTGTAATACCACGGTTGTTGGAGAGGATGGGTGAGAATGTAGGTTTGGTTGCTGATGTCAATTTTGTACGTAAAGTACGGAGTGCTGTCGTTTTCATGCTATTTGATGCCATTTTTGCAGATTCACGATGTCTTGTAGATATTTGGATGTGAAAAAATTGATGGTTGTAAGCTTAGAAATTTTATAAATCAGTTGATTAAAATTGAAAGAGTGGAAGATTGAGAAAACTAGTAAAATCATGCGGACAGTAGATTAAATACGTTTCATACATGACAACCCTGATAGCTAGGCCGGCATCGGGATTGACCGTACTTGACCATATAAACAGCTTCGAAAGCTGGTGAGATGATATGTCTTATCATCTAACCTTCCTTGAATACTATATGCATTGGTGAATTGTCGTCAGATCTTTCCCAAAATAATATCTAATCGGTAGATTCCTTCCTTTTTTCCAATAATTCTGTTCCAATTCTCCTTTATTTTATGCTGGTATGAAACCTTTCATCTCCAACATCCTCAATCGTTGGCGCGGCGCACGCGCGTTTGACCCCACACACGGTGATAAAGTTCGTGACCGCTTCCTTCTTCTTCTCAATCCTTTATGGACCGTTCTCTGAATCGTGTGCCTGATATCGTTTTGCTGATTCGTCCAATTGAGACAAGAACAACTTTCGTACCCGAAAACCCCCTCATAATCTTCCTAAGCCGAGTATGCAATCATGCGGTTCGATCTTCTCGTGTTCGTTGGCTATCACCGCCTGATTAGATTTTCGATAATTTGAATCCTTATTGGTGAAGAGTTGTGTCTAAGCGGGGGTTTCCAAGAAGGTTGTGGATCCACTAAGTTGTTTATCTATCGGTCGCATATTAGTTGGAAAAGATAAACACTCTCATCAAAAGTTACACAATGCAAACTTGATACCATCAAGATACGACGAGACAAGTATGAATAATAGATGAAAGTAACTGGTATGTTAGAAACATATCGACATCACCATGAATGAAACTGATCATCTACATACATCGTAATGTAGTGATGGCCAAAGACGAACGAGCTGAATGAACATACCGACGCTATGATATGATCAACTCAAAAAATAAATAAACAAATTCAATCGAGTATATTTACAGATCAATACAAATTCGTAATAGAAAATGCATCTCATGCTCGTCGATCAAGGATCTAGTAATGAAAAGAAAATGAAGTCCGAACTACGGAATACCTTCAATTCTGCTGTAACCCCTTCTTCAATCATCATCCACATCTACCCACAACCATTTCACCAACCTCGGAATTTTCTATTCAAAACCTTGAACAAGGCCGATACTTCATGATTCTTTTGATTGGTTACCACTTGGACCAATCATATGTGAAAGTAGTGGATCATGCTCTTCCATCTTCATTCTCTTCTCTCTCTCACCAGGAAAGTGATCCAAAAACCAGAGGAAAACCACAAACTCTTCGGATCAAATTTGAGAACATTTAGCGAAGCGTATATATGATTATTGAAGAAAGAAGAGGAAACTTAATGAGAGGAAGTCGTTTTCTTATATTCGATTGTCTACTTGCTGAAATTTGACGCTAGTGGGTTACAGGGGCGATGATGTTTTTTCACGTGTGGTTATGGCGATGGTCGGAGTTCGCTTTAATTTTGGCCGATGCGTTCAGGATGGCTCGATGGTGGGTTTTAATCTTTGACAGAAACAGATAATTATCTATAGACATAAACATTTGCTGCACACGAATATTTGGTTCAGTCAATATTCAGTAAGCATCCGACATCTAACATATTACGAGAAGCTACTTGAACAGGTGCAGAACTCAACAATATCGCCTCTCCCCCTGCCTTTCTCCTGCCTCTCAGCCAAAATCGTGCTTTATTTCCTCCACAATTACCATCATCAATGATTGGAAAGACATCTATCAAGTGGTTCTTACAAAAGCATGTAACATATCGAAGTTCCTCATTGGAACATTTGAACTCGTCGCAAAGATCCATAAACTTACAAGATCTTACAATATCCCATCACATCAAACAAAAGCTGGCGAGAAATCCGTTCTCCCATTATCCTCACCAAACCTCACCATCTTGATCTCCTCACCACGTCTATGGATCCACATTGCCCGGTCTCTATTTCTAGATTGAACCTGCATTGTAACATTTCTTTTATATCTTTCTCTCATTCTATACGTCCCGCCGATTTCGGGTCGCTGATGTAGAACGGATGAATTTATTGATCTACCTGAAGAGAAGGACAGGTCGTGGAGAAAATGGTGTTTCTGAACGAGATACAGGAGTTGAGGTATTGGGAAGATGATTTGACGAAGAGCTTCTGTAGCGATGGGAGAGCCGAGAATTGCGAGTTTGTCGAGCCCGGGCAGAGGTACTGGTGCCAGTTGCGTGACATTTTTAGATGTCTTGGGCTTGCTAGCACAGGCCCGTAAGTGATGGCATAGTGAAGAGACCCATCTAGCCGACTAGTGTCAAGAATTGGATGAATTAAAGTGCGACGGTGGCTTTTGATGCACAAGCTGCCGACAATAAAGGTTTTTTTAAGCTTCCTTGCCCATTTGTTGTCAACAGTATCCCATGTAGGAATCTCAAATGCCAGGAGAATATAAGTAGTCAGATAGAAAATGACAAGGGCTGCGTCTAGAGTTCTGGTCCATTGAGTGAATTAGCTTGCGTCAAACCTTGAGGAACATGGAGCAGGAGACAAACAGATGAGTCCAGTAACTGTAAAATTTTGCCAAAGATCGAGACGTTATGATAAACTGAGTACAGCTTGAGCTGCCAATATTTCTTTAGTATGAAAGTCATGAGTTACATGTCGAGATTTGAATACAAGACCGTCCATATGAACGAGAACCAGCTCATAACTTACACTGACAGGTGCTAGATTGCAAAAATGAATGCTCGAGTCTTTCTGACACAACTCAGAAGCTCGAGAGTAAATGTTGCCAGTATCGCAGTACCTTGTTTAATGATTTGAACTTTCAAAGAATGACGGAAACTCGGGAGCAAGAGCTGTCAAAATGAGTACAATTCAACCCAGAAGCTGGTCAAAACTAGGATACAAGAGCTTGAGAACTCCTTGGCTTACGAGCATATGCAAGTTGAAAGCGCCTAAGAATGATAAACCGGAATGGAAGATTTTGGATATGTGATATTGCTCTCCCGTAGATATTGGTAGGGTCATCCTCTGTAAAGTTTCCCATAGCTGCTCATGGTTCTTCCGATATTTCCCGCCGAATCTTCTTGTGGATTGTAGTTTGATATTAATTTATGATGCCATGTTATGTGTTATGAAGATACTCGCAACTGCCCAATGAGGAACAGAAGAGGGGCACCGGCAGCATACAAAAATCCCTAGAGGATCCAATTGCATTTACGTTTGCAACAAATATTGAGCAACCTCAATTGTTTACGGGGTAAAAATATGCGAAGGCCAGGGAATTCCTTACACTGCAGGTTTTTGAAGCAAGATTGACAAGCAGAACTCCTTAGAGTTTGCATGCATTTAGCAGCCATCGCCCAATCCAATATCGTGAATACTATCAAATAGAACTCGGAAAATTTCAATCCACAGCTATGGTATCATAGTGAAGTACAAAAACATTCTGCATATTTGAATGCTGGAATATGTATCGAGGATTGGCGACAAATTTCAAAGTGGCTTGTATTGACTTCATGTGATGCGTCGAAGCCTAGAGATTCGATAAGATTTTCTGTGAGACTCGAAGAGGTACCGAGAATTGATTTTATTAAACAAATGAAATACTTGTATTCAAACTCAAATTTGGACGCATATGTTGAAGAAATGGGAGGAACTGCATTCTTTACCGAAGTAAGAAAGTTGACATCGGAGGGATCTGGAGAATTTGATGAATTTGATGAACCAATCGTAGACGCAGGCCTAAACTGATATACAGTTTGAAACATCTCCATGTCAGACTTGCAGAGAGATTTTCATCAAGACTGAAAAGTTTATATCAATGTCACACGTATGCAATTTCCTTTTCTTAAAAGATTCAACTTGAGCAGAAGAGACTTGGTGTCTATCTCTGTGTTCAGAATTCCCAACAACTCCAAGGGAAATAAACTCCATGATATTTGAAGCTCGAGGCTAAAGATATTGTCTAGCGATCGACACAAGCGTGAATTCGGGCTCACAAATTTGGAATGGCTTTCTTGTGTGTTGTTTTCAGCTCGACCTTGGCACGCCCCCACGTATAACAGTAAGGGGTTCTGGGGCATGGGGGCCTGGAGGCAGTAGAAAGTTCTTATTGTATCCAAAACTCCGAGTTAATTCTCCGAATCCATGAATATTATTGTTCTTTTGGCAGTTACCTTGGTAGAGCTACCAAGATGTTGTACTCCGTACAACATCAAAAAAGCGGAGCATGTGGAAAGTGCGTCTATTGTCCACCTTCAGGGTACGCATCGGAAAATACTCACCCCAAAAACCATACGCTCCAAATAATTTCTTTCTTTCAATCCAATAACCCAAATTTCAATAATATTTAGTTTCTAACTGACTGTCCTCACCGGCGCGAATAACTTTACCCGTCTCCCCGGACCTGCGACGGCCCGGATGCTGTCTTGGCCATAAATAGGATATCTACTTTGGTGACTATCCCATATCTTGGTAACATTAACTCAGGGTCATGACTTCCTAATCAAGAAATTCAAAAGTTACCAGTGATCACATCATCCGTCTTGTCTAAAGCCCAGATGCCTCCCGTTTCTGCCAAGAAGGCTACGATTCATGGAAAGTATACGTCGTTGTCCGAGATCTCACCGTCTTTTCTGATCTCAACGTTGTACCTTATCATCACAACGCAAAGGTGGAATGGAGTACGGAATGTGAGCAAATCAGTCCTTATCTAAAGATACATCATCCCAAGATTCCAAGACTAATAAGATCAATTTGTCCCCAGATAAATCATATTATCTCAACTTGGCATCTTGGAGTCTTGGAATTCTGCGGCGTTGATGTCCCAAAAATATACCCACTTTGGGCAGCAGTCAGATGGATTGATAAAGAGTGTTGACACACTTGTCATGTTTGCCTTCTCTTAATGGTACACATTCATGTCACCGTGTGCAATTGAAAAAGTCCAGACTTTGACCAAGATACTGTTGTGATACCTGCAACATCATATTGTCTTACTTTACATTGCGGTAAGCAAAGCAGCACTTGCTGTAGAAATCCTAGTGGATTACGCGTCAGAAGTAGTCGATTCAAAGCGTTCAACTTTTCTGTTATATTTTGCAATCAATCCTATCAAAGTTTTCCTCAGTTACGACGATCAATACCAAAAGAACTCTCTCAAGACGTCCGAGGATCAAACGATTGAGCACTAAAGTCTCATATATGACGTTTGGAAAAGCAATGCCACGAAGGGAGATAGAAACTAATAGACCTGCAATTCCATTTTCCGACCAAACCTTATTTTCACTTGGCATTTGACTTCGCCTCTCTTGGCCAGTAAAAAACATCATGATACACACATGCAGCAGCGTCCACCCGGCGGACAATTCTCAGATGCCATACAATATCTAAGAAAGACCTTCGCCAAGACCCCATATCTGCGGCTCCCCAGATGATGGTTTCCCCGACATAATTCTCACCTTGATAGCAAAGGCCAAGGTGTCGAAACCTAGTCACTGCCCCCTTATTTTACTATTTCTTTCATGAATTTTGGGCTCCATTTTTAAGCATAAGGTTAATTGCAATTATGAGTACCGAAACCACCAAGCATTCTATCCCCATGTAAGTCTGGGCGAAAAGATGTAGTTATTTTGTATCACTACATTCAGCTTGATGTCCCAGTGTTCCGCAAGATAAGTTAAGGCGTCCCTCCAAGTCGGATGAGGCGTTCCTCTTTCATTCTCGTCAATATACTTGTACCTTCTCTGCGAATAGACACCAACAAGTGACTTTTTCATTGTTGAGATAAATACTTTTGAGGCCAGTTCTTTCCTCAAAGCTAGATTATTACCATTTATTTGTGCTCAATCGACTCCTGAGTAGTGTCCTGTGATATTCGGCATCTCCTTTCCTTATCCTTTCGCCATCACGATGACCGGAAAATTCACACTCAAAGATCCGGCTCGTTGTGCCCACTATGCTCGATTCTTCCAACATTTAACATTGACCGAAGCTAATATCATATACTGGTCTTTGTTTGTATTCGTTCTTGTCTTGATGTGTATATCATCCATCCAACATCACAAGTAAGTAGCTGTCACCATATGCTCACACTCTTCTCCATATTCCCCACAAATTCCTGGACCTGTCAGTCTAACAAACCCTAGGTCAAACAACCTGACCGAACTCCTGAAAAGCAACTCCACTTCTCGCCAAATCCGTCGCATTCGTCGTCGCCGGATCCACTACCTCTCGATAGTCTCCCTTTGTTTCCTGATCGCTCTTATCTGTATCGTGCTCGAGGTGTTCGCCGCCTTCAATATCGAATACTGTGATGGCGAAGATCTAATTCAACTTTACTGGGGGTTTTGGTCAATTCTTCAAGTCGGTTCTCTCATCGCTATTCTAGGAGTCATGCTGCAATTCTGGATCGTTCTTGGGAATGTCCAAACACCGAGTTGGGCAGTGGCTCTAGGAACTCCAGTGTTGGTTTTCGCCGCGTTGGGGTATATTTTTAGACATATTGGAAAAAGCTGGAGGTGCGGAAAAGGGAGAAATCAGGAAGACAATACGGATATTGAGGTGGGTAGAGGCGGGGATGTTGAGAATGAGGAAGTGGAGAAGAGGGGCAGTTGGGCTGAGAGGTGGATTACTTGGGCACCTGAGGATCGAGAAATCAGAGATAGAAGAGAAGAGGATTTGAGTAAAGTGAGGACCATGAGTTCGGCTGATTGTTCGGATATGGAGTTTGCTAGTAGAGCGTAAGTACTATAACTTTCCTTTGATTGGAATCATTGAGAGGTCACGGATGTATTAACACAAAGTAGAACAACATTATACACACCAGGACAACCAGGCGATGTCAGAAGGAGCTCGACATTTTAAGCTCTGGCTGGATGATGACGATTGATAGAAATATGTTAAATTATGTTTGATGATATGATACACACATGCTCAAGTGCTGAGCTCAGTACGGATGGATAAATGGATACCAAAGGAAATAAGGAGTTTGTTAAAGTTTGGATTAAGAATTGGCGTTTAGAAAAAGATGGATTTTGGATTTCGATATTATATCAAGAGAAAGATTATGATGAAATGAGTATAACATGGGTATTGAATAGCTAAGCAATTGGAATTATGAACAGCATGCAACAGACAGACACACACATTTAGATAGAAAATATCACCGCAATCCGTAATGAAGTTTAGTTAGTCCTGCTTTCTCCAACCAAACATCTTGTTTTTTAAAGCTGATCATGTGAGTTCAAGTATCCCATCAATGTGTATAAAGATATTGCACTTGACCTCATCCCACCCCTTCCTACATAACACAATTTTCTACGGCTGTTTCCATCCATAACTTCGTATACAATCTATGCGCAAACTCCACATGTGCCGGCATAGGTTTCTCGGTACTTTTTCCGGTTCCTTTAAAGAACACACTCTTCAGCTCGAAGACCGCCACTCCCTCATTTTTATCAACACTAGCCTTCATCTCAAAAAGTCCATCGCTATCCCTTACCCCGGTCACTAAAGGCGAATCTCCGCAGCGAACGATAATTGAAGTGGGCGTTTTGGAGACGACTTCAAAATGGTCGGTTATTTGAGTT
Source organism: Botrytis paeoniae (assembly GCA_004786145.1). NCBI lineage: Eukaryota > Fungi > Ascomycota > Leotiomycetes > Helotiales > Sclerotiniaceae > Botrytis > Botrytis paeoniae. The sequence continues at coordinate 7,972 of PQXI01000229.1, read as the reverse complement.
CCGACTTCATAAGTGGAGGAGAGGAGTTGCGAAGGTTCCCAGAGCTGGTGGGAGGTGGTGATGGTGTTTTGGTATTTTTTAGAAAGGTAGGAACGTTGGTATGAATAGCCTACGTTTCTCAATTGATTAGCGTTCATCATACACTATTCCTATTTCCGTATATCCTCTCTTCCTTAACCGCCAAGCGACACCGGCAAGCTCTACAAGAATACAACGAAAAGTACATACCCAAACCCCCCCAAACTCCCGCACAAAAAGCCTCAACCAATTTTCCCTCCTTCTCCAATAAATGCGGTTTTATCTTACTCAGCGGTACCTTTCTTTGACATAAATCTTGTGTGGCAGGATTGCGATTGGGGTTTTGTCGCATGTAGGCTGCGCTTGAAAATATCGGATCCGAGGGGGAGATGGGGATGAATCTGGAATTGCGCGTCCAGAAGGCCCAGCCGGATGTGGCACCTGCGGCTCCGAGAAGGGCGGTGGTGAAGGTACTGCGGATAAGTCCCATTTTGTTAGAGGTCCGTATAGTGGGAGGAGGAAAGAGAAGGAAGACTAATGGAGAAAAGTTAAAGAGAGAAATATGATGTGGTGTGACGAAATGGTGGAGCAGTGCTATTGGTAAGCTTGCGGATAAGGCTTATCGAGCTTATCGACATTTCCAGGGGTAGGTCTCAGCAGAATTGAAAGTTCTTGATTGCCGATCAAGAGACAGTAGTCTATGACACAGGAGGGAGTAGCATTGAACCTATTCCCTCATCTGAATGTTCTTTAAGATCGATTTATACCTCTTTCGTTTTGCAATCTTCATGTTGAGGAAACAGACTTTCCAACTGCTCCTTTCTCTGCTAAATTGACGTGTTTCAATCATCAAAGTCCAATATTTGGTTCAAGATTGGTTTGATTTTCCACTTCCGATCTTTTGAGGGTTGCAGAAAGCACTTTCCAGTTTAGGAACTTTGCAATACCCGATCAGTAATTCACAATGCAATCTCACGATCGTGTATCTTGCCCAGATGTTTGCCGAGGTCCAAGGCAGCAAATTAATCGATCTTCAAATGTTCTGTGGCCCATATGCATGATTGCTTCAGCTAAACACCATCCCCATGTATACATTCCACGGCTTGCTCCACGCTGGATGGGCTCCTGATTAGCAAGTGGCTGGTTAAGTCATGGCAAGGTTTTTTTCCAAGCACGATTATATCGGCTTTATGGCAGTGTCACTTCCCTTATCGGCGATATGCATCTCCAATATCTTACCAGGCCTATCTACCCCGCACATCAACGTGATAAGGGAGTGCAGCGTGGAACAATACAAGGTCTATCGAGATGATGACGCTCAAGCAAATATGAGAAGTTGAGGTTGTCTACAAAAGAGTTATATAAAGAAGTTGTTTACCGAGTTCCTCTCCAGGCAAACATCTCAGGTGCTCCACCACTAGAGATAAGAGCAAAACCTCAGTATGGGAGACTCAGGCATGATTTCAGACCAAACCAGAGGTTATCGCTTGGGTGTTGATGTTGGAGTACGTGAATCGATACTCAACAACTCCAGGTATATGTGGCAACTGACAATTGGTTTTAGGGGACATTCACCGACGTATGCGTTTTTACACCAGAGGGTGATACTATACGGGCGAAGGTACCATCAACTGGTCAAGATCAAAGTATCGGTGTCAAAAATGGTATCACGCAAGTGCGGGAGAAATTGAAAGCTTTGTACAACTGGGATGGTCGATTCGATGGCATTCATCACGGTACTACTGTTGGTATGAACCCATCACCTTTCTATGGCGTTTTAATGAGAGTTTCTAATTCTTGTGCCAGGAACAAATGCAGTTCTCGAAGGCAAAGGAGCAAAGGCTGGTTTGATTGTCACAGCAGGCCATAAAGATATTTTGGCTGTACGGAGATCTCAGATACCAGGTGGTCTGGGAGCTTGGATTAATTTTATGCCACCTGATCCTATAGTTCCTCTTGAAAGTACCGTGCAATGCAAAGGAACTATAGGCTATGATGGTCAGATTGTTACATCAATCGATGAAGATTCACTTCGCAAAGATATTACACGCCTCAAGAAACGAAACCTTGAAGCTATCACAATTAGTCTGCTCAATTCTTACCAAAACAACACACACGAGAAACAGGTGGCAAAGATTTTGACAGAAATTCTCGGTCCTGATGTTGAGATAATTTGTTCGAGTGATGTGTTATCAGAGATGGGAGAATACGAGCGTACTGTGACAGCAAGTGCTAACGCTATCGTTAAGCCAGTCGTCAAGAAGTATTTAGCTAACCTCCAAACCCTTCTTGCTGATGATAGCGAGACTATTCGAATCTTGAAAAGTGATGGCGGTCTTACCACATTAGGCTTGGCTGGTGATCTACCTGTCAACATCCTAATGTCTGGACCAGCGGGGGGTGTCCGAGGCGTCGCGGATATTGTAGCTAAGAAAACCAAATATCGAAATTTGATAACATTAGATATGGGTGGCACTTCAACCGACTGTGCACTCATTTCTGATGGAACTCCTGCGATTCGAAGAGAGACGGCTATTGACAATCTGACAGTAAGAGCTCCATCAGTGGATGTCAAGTAAGTCTCATTTTGCCCATCTTGCCATCATGCCATCATACCTTTTAGTTAACCATTATCAGAACTGTTGGTGCAGGTGGTGGATCAATAGCACAATACGTTGCATTGACATCTACAATGCGCGTAGGTCCAGAATCATCTGGAGCAGATCCTGGGCCTGCTTGTTATGGGAAGGGCGGAAATAACGCGACTGTAACTGACGCAAATGTTGTACTTGGCTATCTTCCAGATAAACTTCTCGGTGGTGATTTTCCATTAGACGTTGCAGCTGCGAGGATTGCGGTCGAAAACGTTGCCAAGCAGATGGGATTATCGATGGATGAAACCGCTCAAGGTATCTATAACTTGGTTAACGAAAAGATGTACAACGCTTTACACAACGTTTCCGTTGAACAAGGTTATAATCCTGAAGACTTTTCACTCGTTGCGTTCGGAGGAGCCGGTCCTCTGCATGCGAATGCAGTAGGAAAATTACTCGGAGCTTGGCCAGTCATTGTTCCACCCGCTCCAGGTGTTTTATGTGCACAGGGCGATGCTACGACAAAGTTGAGCCATGAACAGTCTATTTCTTACATCAAACTTCTTACGGATGCCACACAAAGTGATATCTTCGATGCTCTATCTGAACTAAGGACAAGGTGCCAAGACGTAGTTCTTAAAGCATTAAGCCCGTCGACCCCTCTTAAAGTCGAGTACGAAACAGATCTCAGATACAAAGGCCAGGCTTTGACAATGTCTATCCCATTTCTCGTAGAAGATTTTGGACTTGATTCATTGAACTTCATCAAAACGATCAAAGAACGATTCCACGCAGCTCACGAACAGCAATATAGCTTCTGTCTTCCCGATTTCGAATTGGAAATGATGCGACTTGGTGTAATTGTTACAGATGATTCTGCAGACGTGGAACTGAATTCTATCGAAATTGCTCCTCTTGATAGCATCCACACACCTCCACATGATGCTATCATTAGTCGGAAAATGATTAGTACCGATGGTAAAACAATGGAAGCGATATTTTGGGAAAGATCCAAGATCACGAAAGCTGGATATAAGGTTCAAGGACCTTGTGTGGTATCCGAGATGGATTCCAATACTCTCGTACTTCCAGGCTTTTATGGCGTAATTGATTCTTTTGGAAATATCCTTATCTTTCCAGACGAGGATACAAAGTTAACGTCTGATATCGCCCATCATGATTGGGAAAGCGCTCAAGACCTCGTTCAAAAGTCACCATTGATTCCGACTTTGATCTCCTCTTCATTGCAGTCAATTAGGAATGAAATGGATACCCTTATGCTAAGGTGTAGTATGTCACCTGCCATTCGAGATCAACAAGATGAATTTAATGTCATCACGAATAAAAAGGGACAGATGTTAGTGGGCCAATTTGGTAGCTTTATTACTCAGTTCCTACAATCATGGAAAGGAACTATTGAGGAGGGGGATGTCTTCGTCACAAATGATGTTTATGAAACTAGTGGTGCTATAAGTCATCTCAATGATGTGATTGTACTTCTTCCAATCCATTACAAAGGGCATCTCGTGGGCTGGGCGGCAAACTTTGGACATATGACGTATGTTATTTTCCGTTCTACCAGGTACTATGAACTGACTGATGATTAATAGTGATGTTGGAGGAACGGTACCAGGAAGTATGTCTATTAACTCTACTTCTGTCTTCGAAGACGGGCTTCAGATACCCACCGTAAAACTTTACTCTCGAGGTGTATACAATGCAGCGATGGTCGAAGTATTCTGTCGAAATTCTCGTCAACCGGATTGGTTTCGTAGTGATTTGACAGCCCTTGTAGCTGCTTGTAGAACGGCAGCTACTAGAGTCTGCGAGCTGAACGAACGATTCGGTCCTAAGTAAGCCATGTGAATCACAACTTTACAGCAGTATAACTGATTTCTATATCTAGTGTATATAGTGCCTCTTGCGACGAACTCCTCGCACGAAATCGCTCAGGTATTATGAAACTCATTGAGAATCAGATCGGTGACGAGGAAAGCACATTCACTGATTTCATCGACGATGATGGTCAAGGTGTTGGACCTTATGCAATCACCTGTTCCATGAAAAAGACGAATAAAAAACTGGTATTCGACTTTAATGGTACTTCTCCGCAAGCCGAAACAGCTATTAATTTCTATCTCTCCGTTACTATGTTTAAGATGTTTGTCGGGTACTACTTACTAGCAGTATTCGATCCCTATTGTGTCGTCAATGATGGATTTCATGATATACTTGAAGTCATTATACCCGAAGGAACTATACTTCGTCCCGTACGCCCAGCCCCTGTCAGCTGTCGAACTCATCTTATGGGCCGCACAATGGATATCATCCAAGCTCTCATGGGTCAGCGGTCGCCTCAATATAGTGCTGCTGCTGGGTTTTCAGATTCTCCACATTTCTTCTACTCCGGGTTCAAAGCTAATGGTGAATGGTATCAACTATACCAAATTGGCTTTGGAGGTGTTCCAGCCCGTCCCATTGGCGATGGTCCAGATTGTCATTGCTTGTTTCCAGCTATCAAATCTGTGCCCGCTGAGGCTATTGAGCTTAACTTCCCATTGCGAATCGAAGCAAATGAATCACTTGCCGATACTGGAGGCGCAGGATTCCATCGCGGTGGTAATGCACAAAGGACCTTGTACCGATTTTTGGCGAAAGGAGAATTTAGTCTTCATGATGATAGATGGTTCACAAAACCGTGGGGAATTAACGGAGGGAGACCAGGCATGAGATCTTGGAAGAAACTGCATTCGGTGAATGGAGAGGAAAAAATGTTGCAAAGTAAATGTGATCATGTCAAGGTGGTTCCCGGAGATTTGTTAGAATGGGTTACCTGGGGAGGTGGAGGGCTGGGTGATCCATTCACGAGACCGGCTGAGAAAGTTGCGTTGGAGGTTGAGAGGAAGCTGGTTACAATTGATGGGGCTAAAAGGAATTATGGAGTAGTAGTTAATGAGGATGATTTCTCGGTCGATAAGGAGGAAACAGAAATTCTGAGAAAAAAGATGAAGAAATCGAATGAGGGAGAAGGGGTAGTTTACAATAGAGGTGGTACTTTGGAGGAATTGAGAGAACGATGCGAGGAGGAGACAGGATTGAAAGCTCCTGTTCCACAATGGGAAAATGATCCATACGGACCACATACGGGACTAGAGTATGTGCAAGAATGGTTCAAGGAGAAGAGGGAAATTAGAGGTTGGAATTTACAGTGACGAATCTAGGCGAACTGTCTCTAGATCCGTTATGATGATACTAATTCTACTTCAACATATTGAGTATATCAAGTCTAACTATCCACGTCTACAGCCTGTGTATCGACTTGTTTTAGATGAGACAAAAACCTGAGTGCTACTCCACATGCGAATTCGAGATGAGCCCCCACTATCTCCTTGCATACATTCATATCATATCCACAAACCCGTCGGATAAATCGCTACAACTCATATTGATTGACCCTATCGTTTCTTACTATACATATTTGATCTAACGCTTCTCATTTATTAATAAGTAATAAGCTATAAGCGTTTATAGTTTAATGATATAAAACCACTCTTACTTCGATATAATATTTATTATAAATAACTGATAATATGGTTTATTAATATATAACTCATATTAATATCATTAGAAGTAGACAGCAAGTTACGCATAGAATATAATATTATCTATATTATATATATAGTCTATGTATCCGGAAAACTGTTACGACGGTATTCAACATACCGCGTCACATGGCCAAATGGTCACATGATGGATCTAAAGGATCTATAAGATCGAAGAATATTTATCTAAATCCATAAAATTTAAGGGATCCAAATAGAATAAAGTCTTATGGTTTTATAAAGAACGAAGGTTTATATAAAGAATAGGATTTTATGTTGAAGATAGTGGTTCACGTGGCGCCAAGATACAGGGAGAGCTAATCCTATTAGGGTCTAGTGGAAACTCTCCCCACGGGAAGAGTTTTCACTACATAGAATTGGAAGCCCTTCAAGGAAAATAGAGATAGTTAACATACGAGTGAATAACCTCAAAAGGCCCTCAAAGTCAACCCTAAGCTTCCCACCATTCCCTGTAGAGAGTCATAATCTTAACAGCTCCTTATAATATATTAAATATATAGCGAAAGCTTAAAACAAACCTACTTTTATTAAATTGATAAAGAAATTCCTATTGCAAATAACTTTGCTCAAACAGAGTAAAGTTATTTCAGTCTTCCAAAATAATAATGGATGAGATAATCAAACTACCCAAAATCTCAATTCTCGATCGAAAGAACTTTCGATAATAATTCAAGATAATAAGGTTATATATTATACAAAAGGATTAGGAATATATGATCGATTATAATATGAATATATATAAAGCGTACTATAGATTTATTTATTTTTTATTTATAGTAATTAACGTCTAATATCTAACCCCCCGAAGGGTATTCTAGACGTACTAAGAAGCGGGCCTATGGAACACTAGTGCTCCAGCCGCTTATAGTAATATAATATTAGCTAATCAGAGGCTTATTGCTCCCGGTGATCCCCTACTCAGCACTGCTTATGGCGATCAAGCGACTGTCTCGTTTAATGATTTATAGTCCAGATTAGGGGACCTTATTTTGTATATCATCTGGATGTCAGCGGGTGACAGGGCCGATCGTTATTGATTGGGAAAGCGCTTTTAGTGTATATAACTATTCAATACGAGTATTAGTTATTAAGGGGGGAAGGGGAAGAGTACTTAACCCTATAGCAAGTAAGCGGATTATTGTTTATATAATTATATATAGTTTGAACAGATCTAAATATAGAATCTGAAACTAGTAAGGAGTTTGATGAGGCTGTCTTTTGATTGAAGGATATAATTGATATATGTAATCGTATCCCAGTCAGACTGTAGTCAGTTAAATGTAAGCGGTTAGTCGACACGTAATTGATTATTGATTGGGTATTGAAAGAAATATAGCGGTCATTTCGTACTACTGTATATACAAATATTAAGACTATTTTTATAATTAAATCTAATATAGTAGGCTATGAAGTTACTATGACTAATATATATTACTAGAAGTTTATATAGTATCTCATAAAAGAGTTTAAGGCTTACTAGTTTCGAGATGTTATATACTGGTTTTTATATATTATATATTTCAGAAATCAGATCTCTTTTTGTATTCTACTATCTATTCTCTGAATATCGATATTTAGCGTGTAGAATTAAGCGGGAGCTGCTAACTGTAGATAAATAGAATGAGCTAGGGTCTAATGTGTTACAACGGATTAGTAACAGGCTGTAGAATCACCAACTTATAGGCTATAATGGTATTATAGGCCTCAGTGATTCAGCTGCAGTATACCGGGGGACAC
>PQXI01000228.1:0-55151 GCA_004786145.1 Botrytis paeoniae | reverse complement strand
AAGTAAAATAAAATAGTATTTCGAAGAAAACATATATATATATATATAATTTAATATTTAATAAAAGAATGGTTAAATGAAAAAAAAAAAAAAAGAATAAATTGCTATGCTCGAAGAAAGAAAATGTGATGAAATGGAATGAATGGGTTGTGATGGGGTGTGAGGTGATTTGGTCCCGACAGAGTGGTTCATTCATATTCTGTATCTTCTGCATGTACACCTTGGTATATATAGGTACATACACCATGTCATGTATAATCAAACGTGTAAGCAAAATTTATAATGGTACTACTGTAGGTTTGCTTGCTTATCATTATATTTGAGGGGTGCGTGGGGGTGGGATGAATGAAGAGAGTCAAGGTGTGAACTTGAGTTTGAGCTTGGTTGATTGGGTTGAAAGGGGAAGATGTGGTGGGATGGAGGGATATTGGTAAGTTGCTTGCAAATTGTATGCATGTGTGCATGTTTTTCTTCGGGGATGAGAGGGGAAGGGAAAGGAGGATGTGGGTGGATGGCGGGGGGAGAAGCTACTGATGAGATGCGAAGATGGATGTCTTCCTGTTTTTAATGGATGAAATGGTAGGATAGCAAATGTATGTGTATTGTAATGCAGAGATTTGCAGCGTGGTTGCTGGTGTATGTATGTATACATGTATGTAACATGGAAATGTATATAACGTACTAGATGGAAGAGAACAGCAAAGAGGAGAAGACAAAAGAAAGTGGAGAGGAGAGGAGTTATTTTTAAAACTGTGTTTTATTCATTATTCTACTACTCTACCCCTCTACCCAGAACTCTGGTAATCCACGATTCGACTGTGTGTGAGATGAGATGAGATGAGATGGTTCGATAATTCATCAAATTGTAGCAATAACGCATATAGATATCCACGTATATAATAAACATAACATAATGAAAACTGAGATGGGACGGAATGGGATGAGATGAGATGAGATGAGATGAGATGAGATGAGACAAGAGCCTCATAAAATTAAGTTAAGTTTGATCTTGTCTCATCTTATTTCATTCCATCTCATCTGACATCCTCTATTCTCCCCCCAAATTTTCGGACGGCTACTTGGTCCCGGCTGAGTAGCTACCAAGGTCTATCAATCGGATCAGCATCTCGTCACCGAATTATTCCACCTAATCATTTCACCGAATCACCTCACCGAATCTTATCCTTCGGTGAGCGTCATTTGCTTCCGTGGTATCTAAAGAGCCTAAAACCGGCTGCATGTGTACATGAACACAAACATAGACAAGCATGCTCGATCACATACTCACGTTCCGTAAACGAGGTAGCGCTCCATTCTAAGGCTCTCTACATGGTACCTACCCTGCATCTCTCTACTCCGAAGAAACATGAATCTAGGCCACACTCCATCTCTTGTCTGCAGATCCTAGATGTCAGGGACGGATAGATAGGAATCCGATCCGCATGATATTCTGCACGCATGTCCGATTAAGTCTACTGTTTGATTCTGCCCCAACAGCCCCATGAGATTGAAATTAACATTAACCTACTCGTGGATATATTTCGGGAGGGTGGTATGCATATGTAAACTTGGCACTTGGCAGGGGCACGAATCAATTTGGGTTTTCAGGGTTGGAGAAGAAATGATTAGAATACAGAATGTTTGAGTTACATCTGACTCATCTAAAAATCTTACCATTGCCAACAACTGGCAAAAATGACAAATCTAACCGAGCTACATCTCGAAAAAGAAGGGTAGACAAGCCAAGGTACTGCAAATGCAGATGAGAAGCAAGCAGTCAAGTAAGCAAGCGAGAAAAGGATTTTCATGAAAGAAAAGTGGAGTGAATGGACGGTGGCGGTTGTACAGATATGCAACAATGAGGCGCGTTTAAATTTGAGCCCAGGAACATCATCCGAATATGAAATTTCCGGTAGTGAGGAGAGAAAACCTTGTTTCTCTATTTTTCCATTTGGAGATAGATTTTCCATGGAAATGCCCACACGCTAAACTTCTTCAACGGCTGTGGTGGCATGGTGGCTGTAATAGCAAGAAAGAGGGTGTACTTCAAAGCCTGCAACATGCGCCAACTATGCAGGTGTGAGCATACAAGCACGGAAGCGATGTAAGAAGGGTGTAATGATTTGATAAATTGAGACCCCAACTTTGGGGTGCTGAGTGAAAAGACAGGGGTAGTGCATAAGGTGTGGGTGGAGAGCTCGAGGTAGCATTGGGAAGCTCTTTGGGAAGAGCAGGCAGGGAATAAGGATGGATAGTAACATCGGAAAAGGTGACGAATAGGAATTTTATTTCGAAATTATCACTCAATTTGTGGATTTGAGAGAAATACAAAAGAGGAGATCTGGTTTCATTGGTATTAAAATAAGCTCGCGTAAAACAGAAATATAATAAATACGACTTTCCTTCAACGCCAAACTTGACTTGAAGTCGAGACAAACGTGTACATGCGGGGTCGTGGCGCTTAATTTCTCAGCCTAATCCCAAGCAAAGCGCAGCGCCTGCCTGCCCACCTAAAACCAGCGCCGAGTTACATAGCTACCCAAGAAGCACAGCAAAACACAAGGTGTTGCGTCTCGGTCGCAATTACCCAAACTAGCCATCCGGGATCATCAGTTCATGTTCCAGATTGCGCTTCGGCGCTTGTCTAAGGCTGGCGGATAAATTAAAACAATATGCTCTTTTGACCTTTAGACTTTTGAAACTATCGGGGCTATGCTTTGACGACGTATCGGAAGTTGTTAATCACATATTCTAGCAACCCAAAATGGGTAAATTCTCCGATCCTTCCGTATCTTCATCACATCTGATATATCTATCGATGGATCCTTTCACATCTCAGATCTTGGCTGCCTATAGGAAGTTATCCTATTCCCTGTGTTCTTGGTATTCAGTTGGATTTCCCAAATTCCATCATCTCAACATCTACCTAGGTAGTCTTGACGATTGGAAAGTAAGCTTTATCTTATATACCGGCGTGATATTCGTTGGTTACTGAAGCAAGGGTATTTCGAATCTGGTGAATCGGTGTCTTAAATTCGAGGGGTATCGGTGATTGTAAATTGCGTAAGGGCTTTGTCTTCGATGTGACGATATGTTAGATGCTACTCTTGCAGTACACAATCACCAACTGTTATGAATGCAGTGCTACACGCTTCAAGCAGAATATTCACGCCCTTTTCAACTCCCAGATTATTTAGTGCTTCTATTGTTGGTATGAAAATAATGAAGAATGTTGAATGCGCAGAGAGAGAAAGAAAAGAAAAGAAGAGAAAAGAAAAAAGAAACCAGCAACACTAATTAATATTCAGTAAATAAACTATAAATGTTAAAACAAATCTTTACTTCTGGGGTCTGTAAACAACCAGGTATAGAGAACCCGACCAAATTGATCCACCTGTTCCGTTAACTATAAACTTAAACTAGACACAAACTTCTATACATAGCCCGCAAACTTTATGCGGGCACCTACTGTTCTCTGAACCGAGAACGCTACCTTTTGCAATCGATCTGTCAAAAACAAATGACCCGTGAATAGATAATCATACACTATTTCCGTGGGCCGCCGAAAGCTCAAGCTGGGGGCCAGGGGCATGCACATGCGAGTGAGGCTGGAATCAGAATGAAACTTGTTGAAGATTCAGATGTGCACCACCTGAAGTTAGGTACACTGTTGTATTTTGGGGGCACACGTTCGCAATCATGGTTTCGGTGAAGATTTGCGGTAAATTTCCAGTTATGTGGGGAGGATTCTAACTTGTCATCTTAGTCATACGCTTTCAATTTGTATCATTAAGGGGAAATAAAGAGCGGTTGAGGGTTGGTTGATTGGTTGGTTAAAGGCTAGGTAGTGGAGAGGACGGCGGTGAGCAAACAACGTCATGTAACATTTCGTAAGGAGGCGAAGCTGAATTTGTAACGATTATGCTCAAGTTGATGTAGGCAAGCATTATCGAAGATAACATCGTCATTAGAGTGTATTGGATTGAGTGAAAAGATGCACTAAATTGTGATAATTCTTGCGTCTCGGGTTGCCTACAGCGAGGCATTTTCCTGTTGTCAAGAGATTGTCGCTGCATGAATTAGTGATCTCATGCCATAAAGCTTTCTATTATCATGATACCCACTATAATCGTGTCGATCGGGCTTCCCTAAGAAAGCCTCATGGCAAAGCTATCTCGGGGTTGCTGACCCTCGCCTTGAAACCACTATGCGCCATGTTGATTCATTTCAGCAATCACATCTCCCAACCCACCTTGGAAATGCGACTATCTCTCTGATGTTCTGGACACCAGAAAGATACCCTAGCAATCTATCGAATCCCAAGCCGAACCCTCCATGAGGTACGCTTCCCCATCGCCTCAGTTCTGTGTACCATTTCAAGGAACCAAATTCTTCTTCCCCTGCATCACCTCGTAACATACCATTCGCTCGCATTGCAGAGATGAGTTCTGGCAATCTATACTCACGCATAGATCCACCTACAATTTCACATGCTTCTGGGACTAGAAGATCAAAGCACTGGACATTCTCCTGTGTTCCTCCTGCACGCGAATTTTCTGAAGGTAGCATATAAAATGGTTTGATGCTTTTTGGATAGTCTGTTACGAAAACAGGCGATCCAAGTCCGACCTTATTGGCGATATACCGCTCGTGTTCAGCTTGGAGACCTGAACCCCAGGCAGGAGGATGTTCGAAAGTTTGGCCACTATTTTCAAGTTCTATGATTGCTTGCGCATAAGTGATCCGCGGCCAAGGCCCCTTCATCATACCTTCCCATCTTCGGGTCAATTCATGTCTTCTGCTTATTGTATCTTTCTCCTCATCTCCGCTTCGCTTCGATTCCAATATTTCTCTCCCTACTTGAGTAGAATATAGGTTCGATGTCAAATGTCTCAGCATGTTTTCCACAAGATCCATAATCTCATCCATTTTTTCAACGAAACTGCACTCTGCTTCCAACATGTAGAACTCGCTCAAATGTCGTGGCGTATCACTTTTCTCGGCTCGAAATGTAGGAGATAATGTCCATACTCTTCCTACTGATTGGGCCAAAGCCTCCAAGTGTAGTTGACTCGAAACAGTCAAGTATTTTGGCGATCTGAAGAATGTTCCATCATCACCTTTCCCAACTGGTCCTTTGTGCGCGCTACCAACTTCAAAAACTTCCCCCGCGCCTTCACAATCTGAAGATGTAATTATAGGAGGATGTGCTTGGACATAATCCTGTTCAGTAAAGAATTGTGTCAGAGAAGCTATGCTTTGCGATCGGAATCGAAGTAATGCTGAATTGAAGGGCGTTCGCGTCCGCAAATGAGGAATGGTGCGGAGGTATTCAGGCGTATGGTATTTGTTCTGTAGCGGAAATGTCTGCCAATCCAGATCAGTAGTGATCATCAATGACAACGTATTGCATCCAAGCCTTACATACGGCGGGATCCGCGGCACCTAAAACATTTACTTCAAGCACATGTAATTCATTGCTTTGTGCCTTCTGGTTCGGGGAAGGTTTCCAGTATCCGGTGAGGCGTACAGCTGTACCCGTCGAGAGTCTATCGTACGATTAGGAGTGGAAGAGAACTTATTTGTATGGTTATCAGACCTTTCAGCTTGTTGTGGAGTAAGAAGAGCTTGTAACGGTTGCACACTTGAGCCATCGCCAATTGAAGCAAACGATATCTTTTTTTGGTTCCTAATTGAACGAATAAAACCATTGACATTGACTTTAACCTCATCTACATTTTCGGGAGATGTTCCAAGTAATTTCGCAACAGATAATTGGGAAGATCTGGTAGGATAAGAAATACTGAAGCACCTTAATTGAATAAAAGATCGTGCGACATATTTTGATTTTGACAAAAAGCGGGGTTGTACCATTGTTTCTTATTCGATATTTCAGAGAGGCAGGCGACTTGGCAAGATCGACAAGATTAATTTCAAAATTCTTCAAACGGGATAATTGCGGTTGCCTTTGGTGATTTTGATGTCGTATCAATCATACATTCTTTTTGATGTTTATGCTTTTCCTAGAGTTTCTGATATTAGAAGACATAGTGGTGAATGAGGGTCACCGTAGACGCGCGCTAAATGCGGTTCCAAGGAATTAGGTAAAGCATTGCCGAGCCGAAACGACCCGAGCCGTTGGCTAAGCATTCCAAACTTTCCATCAGATCTGATTCTAGATCAATCAACAAACTAAATCGTGTAAAAATGCCCACATTGTAAGTTCTAACTAGACAGATTATGGGGCTATGATCTAAGTATGTTTATATATCGAGATCTGGAAACTCTAACCTTCGAATCCTCGTCAGGGGCTCATAGCATTACGAGTCTGGGCGTCGCCAAAAGCAATTCAAAATTGGAGAAAATTTTTCATATTGCTTTCTCAACCCTTTTGTTTATTCGTTTTTATCATCCCTCAAATTTCTCCCAAATGAATTGTATAAACAGGCTTCTTCATCAATGATTCTTCTGCCACAGTATACTAAGTGACGAAAGCCTGCCTTACACAACGATTTCTGGAATGTACCCCTATCTGTATAACGTTATACAGTACCGGTATCCCATTATTACTGTCTATACCCATTATCATTTTGAACAGTTCGAATATGCACGGACTAATATTGTTTTTCATCTGCCCTTACCTATTCTTATTGGAGAATGACGATAGTTGACAGATCTATTTCTCGCGAATCTTATGTAACCTACAGGATTTGATCAAAAGATCTCTGGGTCGGTCTTCGGTAACATGCATACTTTTTGTCACTTGGTAGCAAGGACTCGGAAGCTGCAACCCATATTATCCGCCTCCAATTCACTGTCGATATGTCTTCAGCTCGGTGGAAATGATCTTGACTCAAAGAGTCTGGACCTAAAAAATCAATCATCAATATGCCTTTTCTTGACTGACAAAAGTTCCGGGAATCTATCAGCTCCAGGTCTGTGATCGAGATCGTGCATCAGGAATGTGGACTAGATCGCGCTCGCAGCATTTACTTTTTTTTGAACCACATCTCTTGTATCCCTTCGTTTATATATACTTGAGCCATGCCCTTCGTCTTGCTGTCGATTATCGCGGTGAATCGCATCTACTATAGCTTTTAATTTAAGAATTTGCTTCGATATATACCCATCTTTTTTTTCATTCCGCCGCTTTGCATTAATCAATTTCTCATTCCATCTAAATCCCTATCTTTTTATTTCACCTACAATTTCAACATGCCCCCCTCAAAGCCAAAGCCTTCAGAGATCGCTGCTGAGGCGAAGAAAACTTATGTCCCTTATATACGTAGTGCATGTCCGCAGTGGCCAACTACTTCGTACTTATGTCATTCGGATTCTTTACGAGATCAGCCAATTAGAGAATCAAGACAGTATACATTTGGTAGGTATTCCAGGGTCTTGGGAAAAATCTTAGATTTAGATTTATTGGCTAACGTTTCAAAGCTTTCATGGAACGAGATCCCGTGGATCTAGCTCTTGAATGGACGGTCAGCGAGAATGATCGACCCATTCCAGTCATCATGCCGGCACATGAAAGACGACCAGGTGGTGATTGGGAAGCTGGTATGCTTTTTCTAACCGGGTGCCTATCTCCTTCTAACTCATTTCTTCAGGTGTTATGCAACCGGAAGAATGTTTAGCCAGACGAAGCACTCTATATACTTGCTTGACGACACCGGCATCAGATAACATCACATCGGATAATTACCCCATTCCCGAACGAGCTGGTATTATCTCTCAGAACGTTGGTAAGTCAACTAGTCTCAAATGTGATATTTTGCCTAACAATCCCAAGTTGTTTTCCGCAATGGACCAGAAAAGTATGAGCCATGGTCAGAATACAAATGTGAGTTTTCAAAACATCAACTATGAAGTTCTTGTTAACAAAGATCTCAGCACTGCCCATAATTTCTGTGCCTACCGTCAAGCGTCCTAAGCTTGATAGCTCGGGCAAAAAGTACTCTTTTAAAACGGAACGGGAATTGATGAAAGCTTCCATCAAGACCGCCTTGCGGATTGCAATTTTCTACGGTTATGATAAGATTGTAATCGGAACGTATGGACTTGGCCCAGGTTTCAAGAATCCACCAGAAGAAGTTGCAAACATCTGGCGTGAGCTGCTCGTTCGTGATAACGAATTCAATCAGCAGTTTTCGGCCATCATCTTTGCCTTTGAGCCATGTGAAGGTCCTGGAGGCTCCAGCTCTAGCGGTCCAAGTTCCTCATCAAAAAGTTCAAAGTCATCAAGCTCAAGTAGCAAAACTTGTTTCACTCACGAACTCGAAATTTTCAGGCAGACGTTCAAGCCAGCAAATCTCCACGGCGCGTTCAAGGCTTGAAACTTTTCAACGGTGATGTTTGCTTGGCGTTCTAGGTGGTGCAAAGGGTAATAGCTGTCACGATGCAGGCATAGGTGTATTACATAGTGGCGTTTGTGACGCGACAGGGAATACAGAATTCAGGCCTGGCTTAAGAGCAGTAGGAAAATGTTGGGACTACTTTATCATTTTTTCTGTAGTCAGCTATTCAATTGCGAGACATTATACTTACGAATGGTTCTTGTTACCTGTTCCTGAGATTACCTGATCACTATACATGGATAAATTGGAAGGTGAGACAAATAGCTGAGGAAAGCTCCTTGAGTAATGGACTATATGGAATTGTATCCGCCGATTACTTCCTCCAAGGAGGACCAACTAAATCCCATGGCTTGAAATGTAACTTCCTTGGAGAGACTAGACTGATCATTGTTGGACAACTTCGCCTAATGTTGAGTTGACGGACACGGAAATACCCCCGGTCTATCTTTAATTATTCTTCAAATCAATCATTTATTTATGCGGGATATCCAATTTCAGTCTTATTTTATCAGCTCCTAATTCCCAAGACCTAATAATTCTCCGTTCCCAGATATCAAATCGTGGTCACAGCATGCGTCAAACGGAGATTTTCCTGCGCCTTCCTAAAAAGAAGACATCCACCCATCAGAAAGCTCAAGTACATTGTTTTGCGGCACGCAACGCAATGAGAGTATCACATCAATATGAAATATGTGGCTCCAACCCCAACCAAATATGCAACCTCCCGCACGATTCCGCCCCCAACAATACAACTCTCCAGATCTAGTACGACGTCCAGACACGGCCGAGCCTACTTCTCGGGCCCTCTACTTTGTCTCCCCTTGCAATTTGCAACGACGTTCGACCAAATCGGCGGATCCTGCATTGCGTTACTATTATCCGTATTGCTTCAATCAATTGGTATGCATGTTCCCTACGTTACACGACGCCGTTCTGGAAGGACAACGCTCGAATCGTGGAGGGGGTTTGATCGGATCTGAAAAGAGATGTCAAGGCTGCGGGCCGCAAGTGCAGTGTTACACGCGAGATGTCGGTAATCGAAATATCTGTCCCTGTACCACGAAAGGTTGAGAGAATGTGGAGAGGTGAGATTGATGGAGATACGACGTCACAGACAGATTTGGGAAAATGCATTGAGGTGGGACCGTGGGACGAATACGATCATGTGAAATGATTGGTCTCGTTAGTACGCCGCTAGGAGAATATTTATCGGTATTGGTATCACGATGAATCTTTTCCGGGTCTTGACTTAGGAGTTTTCTATCACAGCTGCATAATATGACGAATCGGAAATGTTGTGCAGCGCGAGAGAATATTGTTGTGGCATGATCTCGAGAAGCACTGACTGGCACAGTAAACGAGGGGGTACATCCATTCGGCCCCCAATATTACCGTTCCTGGAAACTTGAATCAAGGAGAAACATGTCACATTTTGTGAACACATATGACGTTGGGTATTTCTTAGAAGTCTAGATAAATTTCAATCGATTGTGGGCTCTCTATCGAACACCCAATGTTGTTTTCTCAGTCCGTCGAGCCACTTCATGAAAGCTTCAGCCTCAAATCAACACTCCAGGCTTAGCTCCAAATTGGACTACCGATCTAACTAATCTGATCTATAACCTATACCTTCATCTTTCGATGCCACAAAGGCTCGGCCTGAGTTCTCATGCCAGCCTTAAATGCCAGTCATGGCCATGATGGTGCCGACTCGGGCTTAATCTTTCGGGCGACTTCGGTGGTACACAATTTTACCGATCACAGTAACTTGGATGTTTGACCTCTTTGTATTCCTGCATATGATTTTGATTGTGCTGCGAACATTTCTTCTCCCAAAAGTAGTCGATAATGTGGCTACATCGTGGGCAGACAGTTTGCACGTAGATACACATTTGCTCTTGCTCTCTCCTTGCTCTTTTTTCTTTTTTTGCTTTTCTTAGTTCTGAAAGTGGTGATATCTTTTGTAATGCATCGCTTGGATGGTTTTGGAAAGGGAAGGGGTGTACAATCTAGAACTTCTTATCATTTGTAGAGCACAAGCCGTGTCCAAATGATTCTTCACGCAACTGCTTTGACAATGTTCTTTGTTCGTGATTGATACTATGTTATTGTCTGAGACTTGTTTTCTTTGATAAAAAAGCCTTTTCATTGTTCTCTATTTCTAAAATAAGCTCACTTGCAAGCGAAGAAAGAGATATCGATGTCCGGGTGGGTATGCCGGTTTCTGCATTATCTCAAAACAATGAACATCAGAGACACGTGTAATGGAGATAACTCCATTGCCTTCGTTAGATTCTAGAACCCCCTTTCCTTGAGAACGTGTGCTATCCTTTTGTGATCTAATGACTAGAAAAGGAACACAATTCTTAGCATGCTTTCCCACAGCCTTCAGATTCTTCCCAGAACTTTGTTGATTCACAAGTAACTTACGCATTTCCTCCTCCGTCCTCAAATCTTGGTCATCGAATAAGATATGTGCCTTCTCGAAATCAGATATTGTATCAGGTGCAAAAGTCGGACTAGCGTGCGCTTCGTTCCTCCGAATCCGGCCTTAAAATTATTCGTACCGGAAGTCAAACAGATACCGGTATGCTGTTCCAAATGCACCAGTCTCCCAAAGAAAAATCGAATGCCAACGAACGAAGATCCATTCATGAGACGATGATAGGATATGGAGCATGAGATTCTATGAATAGCTGGCGATTGATGGTTCCAGTTGCAAAGAATGGACAGGAAGGGATCAAAAGATCATATCATAGATCATAATATGAGTAGTCCTTGGAAATGATCAGTACTCCAACTCATATGATCATGGAGTCATTGTGAATGGAAAGGGGGGCGAGTGAACAGTTTAGGAATAACCTCTCGACTCTCGAAGAACATATCTCTCATCATTAGTAAGGGGTGCGCCTACACGCCTGGGAATTAAATTTCAAGTAGTGAAATAGAGACTGCGTTGAAAATTTATCGTCATTTTGAGCTCTCTATTTAGTGCACCCAGATCACATACGAATTGATGAACAAGTTCGAAACAAACCACTTCTTCAATCCATATAAACCCTTCTTTACTTCTATTCCTATCCTTTCTATTTTTCTCATCAGCCTTGAATTCACAGGAATCAGCAGCATAAAATCCTGAATCTGCAAATCCAAATCCTTGAACTCAACGATCAAAGCGAATTTCAGAAGCCCCAACCCGAAAACCACAAATCATGAAATCCTTTTTCACGATTATCTTCCTCTTCCTCACAATCGCCAGCCTCGCAGCAGCGATCACCGCTCAGGAGCAACACGACCGAACCCACGACATTTTCACCTTCTACCACCACGACGTCGGTGCCGAATTGAAGCCCCACCACTTCATTCTCGACCTCAACTGTTACGTCGTGCCCGCCTCACACCCAACCACACTCAAGCTCTCTTGCGCTCTCGAAAGCACTAGGCGAGTACACAAGTCCGACAACGACCCTGTCGATTTCCAAATCCATTTCCAATCCAAAGGAATCCCGACCTTTCGCAATGGACGTATGATTCGAACGACAATTCTTCAGCCTTTCACAATCTTACATTCGCATATTCCTCAAGGAGAAGAGTGAGTTTCAACGGAGGTGACATGTTTGAAGACTCATCGGGGATGGCTTCACGGACGAGCTCAAGCGGATATTTTATGCGATGTTTTGAAGGTGGAAGCAGTGGATACACGAGGTGAGGCCAAGCAGTGACGACCCTTTTCTTTTGGCGAGCAAAAAAAAAGAAGTGCGATTGAGTGGAGCTGAGAATTGATTAATTCCTTTTGTTCCGTCATTATCAACACCAAAAATACCAAACATTTTACAAAAAAGACTTCCCTCCTTAAACAACATTTGATTCCTGCATTATGAAAACCGTCCAATGTACTATATGCAAATGTATCGATATTATATTAACCATCAGAAATCCAACAGCAACTCAACATCAAATCTATACAGTGAACATTACCTCTCATGTGATGCACCACGCATCGCCTAATTTCGCGAGTAGAGAAATAGACCTTGCAATTGAAAAAGAGAAGGCGAATGTCAAAATTGTAATATTTACCTGATATACCTTTTAACACTGGCGCTCTCCAAAATTCTAATCAAGATCTCAAGTCAAATAACCTTCCAATTCCAGACTTTTAAGCTAGTTAATTTCTCAGATTTCGTAAGGTGTTCGACTTACCACTCATCTCTCACTGTGTGTAACATTGAATATATTTTTAGACAAAGCATTTACGATCACATACGACCATAGACTGAAGAGAATTGGGCATCCCGTCCGCTCTGCCATACACAATCTTCAGATCGGTGGATTAGTAGTTGGGTGGGTGACCACCAGCGAATCCCCACTGTTGTATGTTTTTTGCTATACTATTTTTATCTGGTAGATTACCTTTTTGGAAAACTCCATTTTAGTTGGGCCGACTATTGAAGCGAGGTAGCTGGACAACGCTGGAGAACTACAGAGTACATTCTTATTTTCATCGTCGCTCAAACCATAGGTCTCTACAAGTCCCACGATGAGGTATCCTCAAGTTTGGTTGGGGAGTATGTCTTACTCACTACATGTTGAAACAAAGAGATTTTGTATTGGTCTCAGGTGGTCTCTCGATATAGACGGTAACTGCATTACGAAGAAGCTATTGAACACCAGAGAAGCGGATTCTCCGGCTAGCTATCTACGAGATAGAAATGGAACAAGAACGATAGCTATCAAGGATATGAAAGATGGATACCCTTGCCTCGCACCCATACGGCAAAAATACGCCCCCCTCTTCTCTTCCAAGATTATTTTTGAACAATCCTTAAACAACGACACGTATCGCCCACTTATACCCCTCCCTATTCACTTGTTAACCCTACGTATCCTTCCGCACAACTAATAAGACTAGCATCATACAACGAATTCTACATGACGACCAAGCTCATCAAGCATAAGCCAGAAAACGCACCAGTCAAAGACGAGGTAATCCCGCACGGAATTTCCATCTTTGCCTGCGGATGTAGAATCGAAGATGAGCGTCCTCTACTCGAAAGACTCAGGGCCACTTGGTGCTGTTTCATGAAAATAGAAGCCCCAGAGCCAGTCGTTGAACGTCTGTTTGGATTTAGATGCAAGAACTGTGCTAGTCTTGGTCGAGTGTGAGTGTCTTGAGTATTTGACGCGACCCATTATGTGTTGATATCAGATGAGAAGCTAATGACTTCTCACCCTAACAATGAAATACTAGTTATTGTTGAGTATACTCTTAAAGTTATTTCGACATTAACTTTTCCGTAGCAAGAAGTTATAGCGAGAACAAAGAAATAAAAGCATTTCACCCAAAAAAGCCATGATCCATATGTAAAACCAGTGACGAAGTGAAAACGAAACAAGTGAGAAGCTAGAATATCAGACAGTAAATTAACACCGCCACATAAGAGCTGCCACAGAGCCCCATCAGAGATACATTCTTCCCAAAGAAACGTCGCTGCGAAAATGACGTAGAGCAAATACACTATATCTAAACAGTGATCGTTAGTTTCACTGCATATTCAAGCGAGATGTTGCATAAGAAAGAATCCCAGATGTATTTGAAAAAATCCACCAATAAAAATATTCTACCTTCTCCAAAAGGCAAATGTCCGTCGCACAGCATTCGTCTACACCCACATATTTAGTGGACGAATGAAAAAATTCAGGAGTTTTCAATCATTTCGAGATTGTTACTCCCAAGAAAAGATAATATTTTGAATCTAAGATTAGACAACGAGGGGTCCCCTCACCCTGCAAATCCTATCATCCGAAGACTCCTCGGCTCCTCGCCAATGCAGACCACAAGAACCTATATCAAACCCTAACATCCAAACCGCCACCGGAACACTCATCCGCGCTCACTCAAACGCATGACTATCAAAATAAACGCTTTGCCAACAAAAGTATTTGAAATAAAATCTTCCGCCCGCCTAGTCTCAACCCCATATATAAACACTTCTCTCAAAACCGTTTGCCGCGCATATACGCCCTGCATAACAACCGCCATCTCCTTCCCGACAGTTCGTCACTTCGGTCCTTCTTCCCGGTACCATCAACATCGTATACTCTTTTGATCCAATTCTCTACCATTTACGTCCAGGATTTAGCAAGCAAGGTTAGGAGGACATGAATTCGTGCGTTTCGGCAAGCATCACTTTAGCCGTGTGGTGTAGAGTGCCGACGCCGTACATAAGCATAAATAGAGTTGCATTCCCTAATCTCTACCACACTTGTGTCAACCATGGCACCATCTGAATACTCCCTTGGAGATGGAAAAGGATATACGAGCGGAAAATAGGACATGTAAAATAAGAATTGACAAGGGAAAATATTTGATATTTTTTCTTCAGTCAATTATGCACACTTACTTAGAACATAACATGGTACTGATTCGCCACCGACAAAGCCCGGGGCTCGGCACACTGGGTAAATAGTACCCGGCGGGTCAGCGTCTATTCACGAAAAGGAAGGATAAATAAGGCTCGGGACGACACGCGTGTTTGCAGTATTACCTTGGCAAATTTCTCGACTTCCTACGAAGTAGTGATCAACAAAATCAATGAATGAACTCTTGGCCTGGCTAATCATGAAAGGGACTGTATCATACTAAGCGGTGACCGAGTTCAGCAAGGCGAAGCCGAGATCGTTTGAAGAAATAAGGGTTTGATTCGGGACCGAGATTTGGATGTTAAATGTTGACTGATTTTTATGCACGCTAATCACATATACTGTCACACCACAGTTCCAATTCCTCCTACCAAAATCCAACTCCAAAATTCCCTATTTTCTTCTCGGGCTTGAACTACGCCGTACACTTTTCTTCATCCATCATAACATCATTGATTTACCAGTAGGGAGGTCTCAAACCTGCAAAATTCGATGTTATTGAGGAATTATCCCCGCTATCATCCTTTTTTCTTTGGCCGGTTAACTATTTCCGCAGATAATGTTAGCATTAATGTTTCAGTCTTGGTTGGAAAAGAGATGGCTTACCTCCAACTGTACGTGGCGATGCAGGTGAACCAACCAATCCACATAGCTCTGGGCCTCATTGTTTCTATCTTCCACCAATAGTCTGGCAAATTCATATTCTGCACCGTCAAGACCTTGTCTTGCAAGTTGAATTGTCAGAGCTTTCGCTCCACGCATTGTCTTCAGATATTCTAGTATGTTTCGTACTTGGGCGCTGAGATGAGTTTGAAGCACAGGTAGAGATGAGAGATACGGGTCCAATGCCTTGAGGTTATCTTTGTCTTCGCCGAATAAATCAATGATAAGATTAGGTGAAGTTTGGCCGTGCATCCATAAGTAGCAATTCTGTCCATTGTCCACAAGGTACACCCCGCCCTCTTCAACTCTGGCGAAAGAAGCCCGTACTGAGGGTGGCATCCTAAGGTGGCCGTCTTCATTTGCAAACCCATCTTCGGGGGCAAGGTTGTGAATTGGGATCATGCGAGGATAAAGGTATAAAGAAAGCTCTAGAGCACCCATACTTTTGATCATACGCGCGTCGTGAACTCGGCGGTCGGAAGGTTCTTGTCCGCCTTTAAAAGCGCGAGACTTAACAAGACCCAGAATGTACATACTGAATTCTTTGAGATGCTCTGGTAGAACTAATTGACCTGGAGGATGAGATCCCGAAAAATTCTTACGATATCCTGCCAAGATATCGACATTTTTCTCTGACAGGGCACCTCGAATTTCCTTTAATGAGTGTGCAAGCATTTTCGATGCTGCCTCTTTGGCAATCAACGCATAAATCGCATCTTGATCCACAAAGTTCATACAATCCTTAGCTTGATCGCTCACGCTAGCGATAACATTTGAGCACCTAACTCTTCGCTCACCACTAGCTGTAGTGTAGAGTAGAGCACTTTGAAAGTGTGCATCCAGCTTGGAATCTAGCTTTCCGTCATAGCTGAATAAGACTCCCATAGCTTTATCTGCATCAATAATGCCAAACTCAATATCAGCTCCAAAGGTATGTTGGATGAAATTGCCATGGTATGAAGAGATCTGCAGGCCATTGGAACATCGGACCTTCATCAGCGCTTGATATCCAGTCTCACGTGTAACGGAGCGCACAACTTCATGCGACAATTTCTCATTATCTCTTGGAGAGACGAAATTGGGGTAGTAGAATGTTTCTCCTCCAGTGGCAGCAGCAACATGACCTAAGAGCGGGGTTAGTAATTCCAGTAATTAGGACATATGTTTGGAGATATTTACCGATTGTTGCAATATCAAGATAACCACCACCAGGAGCAGCAAGGAATAGGTCAATACCAACTCCAGTTGCAACCATCTTATCCGCTGCTTTCCTCCAACCAGGGTGTTCAGTTGTGAAGAGCTTTTTGTCTTGTTCTCCGCCATGCTGTTTCCCATCATCACGGAGGAACAACCTACCAGGCCCCCAGGTTGGAAGAGCCGACAGAGAACACACAATCTTTCCTCCAGTCTTCTCAAGAGCTGCCATGGCTGCATTGATTGTAGGAAGTAATGCCGGCTCAGGATTTTTGACTTGAGAGAATATTTGTGGGAGTTGACTCAGTAAAGATGTAATGTTGGACTGCGCTTCATACGGATCCACGAAAAGTCCATCACTAAGAGGAACAAATGGGTCCTCAATATCCGGCATGATCAACATCTGAGCTTGATCTAGTGCAGGATTCATGTTATAAAAGTGAATGTCCTTGTCGAAGGTTACGAATCCGACCTTTGATCCTTCGGGAATTCTGCGTTTCGAAGATCCATCCTCTTCAGTTGAATCATCACCTCCATACAAAGCTGCCAGAATGCCTCCACAAAATGCTTCCAAGAATCCCTTGTTTAGCGCTTCTTGGCCTACATCGATCAAGAAAATCCATCTCAAACCCACCGGCTCTTGCGACCAGTATTCTTTCGGAACCAAGAACTCCACAGTACCTCGCATCAACTCGGGCCTCTGCTCCCTATCAACTCTAGCCCCTTGTGGTGTAATCGCGCTAAAGTATTCCGGAGGCACATCGTTTGCATAGTTGCACATATTGCACACAAACTTGTTACCTCCAGATCTGAATACCATAAATGGGTTGATGTATGCACGGCATCTATGACATCTAGGGGGGCCTGTTTCTCCAAAGTCCAAAACTGGTATTTCGAGCTCCCCTGGCTGCAATGGGGCTAATGGTTGTAAGAGAAGTCCAAGTGGCAACCCAGTTGAATGTAACGCATCTGCCGTGGATGGGATGTTGTTCATTGTCAAACGTGCAAACTTTGGCGAAGCGTTTCCTTGGTCGTAGGCAACGAACGGCACTGTGGCTGTTGGAGGAAGATGATGCTTAAATGTTGGGTATACGTTCTTCAGGTAATACTGCGCTATCGCATCTCTCGATCGAGGTACACTGGGAATTTGATCTGGGTCTACTCGGCCTTGCGCCGAAGTCTGCACATTAGCAGAGAAACTATCCCCGGGTCCAGTCCCAGCAGCATATTCATTAAGTGTGGCGGGATTCGCAGGATTAAACGGCGCATTCACAGGGGCAGGAAACTGGGACATTTGAGGTGTGATGGGCGAATTTAGGAACTGGCCGCCTGGAGACGGCATTGATGAAGGGTCGGCATTGAGATAAGCTGAAGGGGGAACGCCACCCTGTGGCATTCCATTAAATGCTTGCGAAGAGCCTTGAGCTTCGACAACATGGTATGCGTGCCTATCCTTCTTCTTTTTCCTCGGAGCTGGTTGTTGATTCGATATCTGTAAATTCTCCATGCCGAGATCGTTTGGGTCTGTGGGATGCATCATAGGATTCCCCTGACCTTGGTAGAGAGGCTGGCCTCCATAAGAAGGTTGCTGTTGCTATAAATCATGATCAGCTCATGGACAGAGGCAGGAAATGATCCTTAGAAGACTTGTAAATAGAACAGATTGCCTTACAAAGGGAGGTTGCGCCATTTGTCTGTCGAAGATTCCGATAGCTGCAAGATATTATAATATTATATGAATTTGCAATAGTAAAAGGTCCGCGACGACAAATGTCATTAACAGGAAGAACTGGCAAGAAACATTGAAATATAAGCCAAGGTATTAACTAGATGGAATTGAGGATATAAATTCCACCCACTACTTCCTTAAGGCTACCTTGCCTTATGTACCCAGTAATTTCGGACCAGGCCTAAACCTTATATTTTTAGCGTGTTATCACATTATTGGGCATTAGGTCGCGGCTACAGCCTTTCAAGATAGCCTTGCATTGCTCTTTATTATTGTCAACTTTGAGACAAATACATCGTATTCCTTTTCTCTTTTGTATTCATCACAGAATGCGATAACAATGTTTACCTTTTGTTCCTTACAGGGAGCGCAATCCGAATCATCGGCGACGCAATCATTACTTGAGCTTGATGGAGGAATCAAGGTGCTGATTGATGTAGGATGGGATGAAACTTTCGATGTGGAAAAGTTGAGGGAGCTGGAGAAACAAATCCCTACGCTTTCACTTATTTTACTTACTCATGCGACCGTTCCTCATATCGCAGCTTACGCACATTGTTGCAAGCATTTCCCTCTCTTCACTCGAATACCTGTCTATGCGACACATCCTGTCATCGCGCTTGGGAGAACTCTATTACAAGACTTATATTGCTCAACACCATTAGCATCAACCATTATGCCCACAACGTCCTCTTTCCTCCTTCAATCCCCAACGAAAGAAGAAATTAACTACTACTTCTCGCTCGTTCGTCCTTTAAAATATTCACAGCCTCATCAACCACTGAATGGGGTAACAATTACGGCCTACAACGCTGGACATAGTTTAGGAGGCACGATATGGCATATTCAACACGGACTTGAATCTATAGTATACGCAGTTGACTGGAATCAAGCTCGTGAGAATGTTTTGGCTGGTGCAGCTTGGTTGGGTGGGGCGGGGGCTGGAGGAGCTGAGGTTATTGAACAATTACGAAAACCGACCGCGTTGATATGCAGTAGTAAAGGAGGAGAACGGGTTGCTTTACCTGGAGGTCGGGCCAAGAGAGATGAACTTTTACTGGATATGATTAGATCATCAATTAGCAGAGGAGGAATTGTCCTTATACCGACAGATTCTGGAGCGCGAATGATGGAACTTGCATATCTTCTAGAGCATGCTTGGAGAACAGAAAACCAGGAGGAAGAAAGCGCATTCAAATCCGCGAAACCTTATCTAGCAGTGAGTACGAGCGAAATGACGATGAGATATACAAGAAGTATGTTTGAATGGATGGACGAAGCTATCATTCGGGAGTTTGAAGCGCAGCCTGGCCATGAGGAACAACGAACTGGACAACAAAGGAGAAATGCGGAGGAAGCAAAACAACACATCGGCCCATTCGAATTCAAACACCTTCGATTACTTGGGCGAAAAGGTCAAATCGACCGAATGTTGAATGAGACGGACAATTTAGGACGATCAGTAGGAAAGGTTATCCTTGCTAGTGACACTTCTATTGAATGGGGATTTTCGAAGGAGGTCCTATGCAAAATCGCGGACGATGATAAGAATCTTTTGATTTTGACAGAGAGACTGAATCCGATAAGTGGGGCTCCAGGTCTAGGAAGAACTTTATGGTCATGGTGGGAAGAACGACGCGATGGAGTCACCTCAGAACCAAGCTCAAGTGGAGGAATTCTGGAACAGGTATACGGAGGAGGAAGAGATATCGAAATCAGAGAACCCAAACGCATACCATTAGAGGGTAATGATCTGACTGTTTATCAACAGTGGTTGGCAACACAACGTCAATTGCAGACCACTCTTCAACCGGGTGGCGCTACAGCTCTTGAGGCGTCTGCTGATATTGTTGATGATGCTTCATCGGACTCATCGTCAGATTCTGATGACTCTGAGAATGAGCAGCAAGGAAAGGCTCTTAACATATCCGCAACCATGGGCCAAGCAAACCGGAAGAAGATTGGCTTGAGTGATGAAGATCTTGGCGTTAATATTCTTCTTCGGAAGAAAGGCGTTCACGATTTCGATGTGAGAGGGAAGAAAGGCCGTGATAAGATTTTTCCCATGGCGATTAGGAGGAAACGAAATGATGATTTCGGAGAACTTATTAGACCAGGTGAATTTCTACGGGCTGAAGAACGAGACGAGGTGGATGGACAGGAGCCACAGCGACCTGGAAAATATGATACGAAAGATACCCTTGGCAAAAAAAGAAAATGGGATGATGTTGCAGCGTCCGGTAAACGTAGAGCGTCGAATGAAGGCAAGAGACAGCAGATCGGCAATAACGAGGATGGTTCTGTAGCAGATGTCCCAGAAGAGGATGACCTAATGGACATTGTAGAAGAAGAGATTCCTGGACCATCCAGACTGGAAATCTCAATCAAGACACTCAAAATTAATCTTCGAATTGCATTTGTCGACTTCTCCGGACTTCACGACAAACGCAGTCTTCAAATGTTGATACCTCTAATCCAACCTCGGAAGTTGATATTAGTTGGCGGTATGAAAGAAGAGACACTAGCACTCGCAAGCGATTGTAGAAAGCTTCTTGGTAGCACGAAAGAAAAGCTCATCGATGTGTACACTCCAGAGATTGGTGTCATTATTGACGCAAGTGTAGACACCAATGCGTGGGCTGTCAAACTCACTGATTCTTTGGTAAAACAACTACGTTGGCAGAACGTCAAGGGACTAGGAATTGTTACTCTTACTGGCCGACTAGAAACTACACATATTGACAGCGATTCACACAACTCAGAAGGTGCCAATAAGAAGCAAAAGATGATAAAAGAGGAGTCAGATGAAACTCTAACACAGGCAGCTCTTGATTCAGCGAAAGCTGTTGTTGAGATGCCAATTTTGGATGTCCTACCTTCGAATATGGCATCGGCAACAAGATCGGTTGCTCAGCCATTGCATGTAGGCGATTTAAGGTTAACCGATCTGCGAAAAATCATGCAATCTTCTGGTCTTACTGCGGAACTCAGAGGAGAAGGTACTCTTTTAATCGACGGATCTGTGATTGTCCGTAAGACTGGCACTGGGAGAATCGAGGTAGAAAGCGTCGGCGTCACAACGAGTTCCTTTTACGCTGTTAAGGGGAAAATTTATGAAGGTCTTGCAGTGGTGGCAGGTGGATAAAACATTAATAGTAGGCTCTTCCAAGGCGCCAAGGGGAAGAATCAACTATTGCAATCAAGCTTCATTGGTCTTTTCACAAAAATTAAGGATAGGCGAAAACTGCATCTTTTTGTACCAATATCATACATAAGAGGCCTCAAGGTTAGGT
This sequence comes from Botrytis paeoniae, assembly GCA_004786145.1. Classification (NCBI taxonomy): domain Eukaryota; kingdom Fungi; phylum Ascomycota; class Leotiomycetes; order Helotiales; family Sclerotiniaceae; genus Botrytis; species Botrytis paeoniae. The sequence goes on along the minus strand of PQXI01000228.1, from coordinate 33,492 downwards.
TTAGCCCTGCATTCACAAAATCTAACAATACACCTAAAATTATTTGTTAGTGATTCATCCTTTGATTGCCAAGTAATGCTGTAGTATGTTTCTGTTTCTGTTGTAGAAGTTATCTTTTGAATCATCAGAGGGAAGTTTCTTGATCGAAAATGTCTCATGATTCACAAACATTTTCCCCATTCACGACCACTGGTTGTTTCTGATCCGAATCTGACCCTTTGCATTGTCTATTTAATCAAGGCTCTTCTTTCTTACAACCCCAAATAATTAATCAACACTCTATTCATCTACAATCTCCATTTATACTCCTTATCGCTCATATATCTACAACTTTTACACATTTCTTTCAACCAACTACCAGAATATAAGTTTCGGCATTTTTAAGTTTAACCCGCCATCGTGGCGTCCTCTCAAGGATCAAACTCTGTAACTTTACCTTCATACGAAGACGTGCAAGTTATTGTTTCGTACAAAACCCTTTGTGATCCTTTCGACAATATCCAGCAGGTCCAGCTTCTCCGCATACAAATTTTCGACATTACCAGTTGCGAAATCTTCTACTACCAAGAACTCGTAGCAAAATCTGATCCCTTCAGTGGTTGGAACAGATACTACGGTCGAGACCCGGGACCACCACCTCCACCATTTCCACCTCAACAACCTTTTCCATCTAGACAACAAATTTATCAACTGCCAATCTCACACAATCCCGTCGCATATTCTTCTAGCCTACAACAACAAATGGCTGGCATGCCATTCAACTCCTACCACGGTCCAGATTCGGGTCCTCTCCCCCCGGGTGTCGGTATGGCATTCCCAAACTCCCCATTCCCCATGGGATACGCACCATCGCCTTATGGCTACCCCGATTATTACTCTACGGGATACGGCCCACCAGGCTTCGCAGCTCCTCCATATACTTTTTCCAGCACTCATCCCGCGCCCCCTTCTGCCGATAAAAGCGGTATGCCCGGAATTAACGTCAAAAATCAATTTGACGGCATCGGTCTTCCTCCAGGCTACAACTATCTTTTCCCTCCCTCTCACTGTCTCGTGCATGTCTTCATAACCGGCTCCACACCCCCCTGGCTCGCAAACTCCCCGCTCTATCCACATGATGTGGCTAATCATCAAAAGTTTTTTGTTCCGTCTACCATGACGATCAAGGATATGATGCAACAACTGGGCTGTAGCAATAAGGATGCGGATAAGAATGTGATGACGGAGGTTCAGGAAGTGGGGAATGGGAAGTGGACTAAGGGAATGGTTTTTAAGGGAGGGAATGGTCAGAGGATGAAGATGACGCTTGCGAGTTTGGGATGGGATATGGGAAGAAAGAGAACCGGGTTGCCGGGGCAGGGTCCGGTGATCTGGGTTTATATTACGGGAGATTGAATGCAAATGAATGAGAGGGTTTGGAGGTTTGGAGATGTGGGTGGAATGCTCGGAATGGGGTTGAGATGAGTGTCGTCGTTTCGCAGGATTTCCATTCTTACGATGAAGTGTGGCTTTCCACTCCATGGTGTTCCACGAGGATCTATTCAAATCTATTTGGGCTTTCGCATAATGGTTTCGTCGTATGGGACATGTTCATCAAACAGGAATCGCAGAAGAATGCGAGGTTTCTATAGTATCATTAATCGAGTAGTTTACATATTTTAGCAATATAACAATAGGTGATTAAATTAAATGAGTGTGCGCAATCGTGATCTTACGTGGTTGTGTTTTAAAATTCTCCTTCCATACCTAATCGTGATTCATAATCGAAATATATTGCATTGTATTCACTGTCGCTTCGCCCCTTTCGATTTTCGCTTGCAACTCGCCTGTGTTCTGTGAATGGATCATTATGGCCATAGTTAGAGTGATTCAGAAATGTTCCGGATATACATACATAGCTGGCAGGTTTACTCAGGTGACTTTGAGATAAATGGACTGTATTGGTTTGTTTTTACAGGGAACGAAAAAAACACAATGTTAATCATAAGGATCATATTTTTCGGGTATAGAAATGTGTATGAATTTCAATATGTGATCTGACCTCGCTTCATGTACCGCAGGAATTCGATAATTCGCATGCAAACAAAGATGTTTATACTATTCGAATGAGTAGTTTCTGTTCTGTTCGTGATTTGCTTCCCTCTTGTGAATGACAATAAGCGATCCGAAATTTAATAATCATGAATCCAATCAAACTTTTGACGGACGGACATCTTTACGAGGACAGTGCGCTATATTTCTGGATGGTGCAGTGGCACGCATGGATGCGAGACGTCCACCAGACTCATAAAAGTCGTAGTTCATTCGAGTTGACGATCTTGTCAGAAGGTCGGTCATGTTGACATTGTTTGACCAAGGAATCAGGCAGTCCCTCCAACTCCTAGAATAGACAAGAGTAGCACAGTAGGCCCGCTTCAAATTTGCACCGTAACCCATGATGTCGGCAAATGCTGTTTGTGTAGGTTTTGAAGATAAGATGTAGGGTAATGGTGAAGGTAGCGTGTTCCAGTTACGAAGAAATATAGAGAAGATGACTTTTGCCACTTTGACCTTTTGCTCTTTGCCTTCGCTTGTACCTCGTCTGCTATCCATGGATGAATTTGCGACAATGAATAAGAAACATTACGGACACAATCGGCTATCACTGTCCGGGTATGCAAGCGTAGATAAGAATAAGATAACCGGGATAACCGAAAGCTCTGTTAGGAAAGTCCATGCGAAACACGGAGTCAGAAATTCCACAAAACATCGGATAATACTTCAGCATTTCCGATATCATACACACAATCCACATCGCCGTCGACACATCGAAATACATCTAAAGTTTAAGATTCCAAACCCTATCTGTTTTACAAACAACGATAATACATATGACAAGCAAACATCAAGTAAATATTTGCTAATCAACTTATCTTCATTCGCAGCAGATTCTTGAATCATGAATCTATTAGTGATCTATCATCACTATTCCGACCCCGCGTTGCTCCTTTTGGAATGTCCATGCGAATGATAAAAGATAGGTGGATGAAGTGAAGTGGGGTTACTACAGACACATAACATGAAAAATATATGCAACATCTAACAGGACAACGATAAGATTATGCGAATGCTATGATTCGAAAGAGGGGTCCAATAGATTGTAATGGAAAGTTATCGTACAATATTCATTCATAATTGAAATACGAAGACCTTGGCTCATTACTCTGGTAGCTAGAAACCGTACATATATTGAGGGACCCCTCGTTTTCTCTCCTTCCCATCTTGCATCTTCACATTGTGTTTTTTCTGAGCAGCTTTTGGATACTCGCTTCCACAACGCATACAATGTCTACAGCCGTAGTTTCAACTTCCCTCCCTTTTGTGGGAGGCAAGAAAACTACCTTGGAACATCCTCTCGGTCCATTGACTGCTGCAGAGATCTTGCAGAGTTCGCAGATTATTAAGAGTTCATGGCCTGCTGAAGTTACGCTTCAATTCAAGAGCATTACCCTCGAGGAACCCAAAAAGGCTGAATTGGTCCCATTTCTCGCTGCTGAGCATTCCGGATCTGCTCTTCCAAAGATCGATAGAAGGAGTTTTGTGGTTTACTATATTAAGAATACTGTAAGTCTAGTTGCTTAGTTTCCTTTATGCCTGTTTATTCGAGTAGCAATTGGTTTAAATCGCTCGGGAACTGATACTGATACGCCTTCTATAGGATAAATTACATGAAGCTATTGTCAACTTGTCTGCTGGACAGGTAGAGAGCAATGTCAGACTTGGCCCCAATGTTCACAGTGGTGCCGACTCAGAAGAACTGGTAGCAGTCGAGTTAATCGCCTTGGAAGATGAAGGAGTAAAAGCCGCGATTGCAAAGCTTCAACTGCCAGAAGGCACTGTAGTTGTTTGCGACCCATGGATTTATGGTAGATTTACCTCAGCCGTTTCGAATGAAAGTTTTACTGACAATTCAGGTTCCGATGGAGTTAACGAGGGACTTTTCACTGACGATAAACGCTATTTCCAATGTTTCCTTTACATTCGAGACCCAAAGAACCCCAATGAGGTCGATAGTAACCATTATGCTATGCCTCTTACCATTTCCCCAGTCGTCAGTGCCGAGACCATGAAAGTTACACGTATCGATATCATGCCAACTGGAGCCGACAACACAATTAAGGAGCTCTCACCATACAAAGTTCAACCTCCAAACGAATATATTCCAGAAGCACAAGATCTCCGCAAAGATCTTAAGCCATTGAACGTCATCCAGCCAGAAGGTGCTTCATTTGAAGTTACCAAGTTCAGTGAACAGGGACATACTATCGAGTGGCAAAAATGGAGCTTCAAGGTTGGTTTCAACTTGAGAGAAGGCATGGTTCTCTACGATGTTCACTATGATGGGCGCCCTCTCTTCTACAGATTGTCTCTTTCGGATATGAACATTCCATATGCCGATCCTCGTAACCCATTCCACAGAAAGGCTGCTTTCGATCTCGGTGATGTAGGTGCAGGTATCACTGCAAACAACCTTCAACTCGGATGTGATTGTCTCGGTTCAATCCACTACCTCTCCGCCGTTCTCAATGACGACAAAGGAGGAGTTCTCGAGATGCCAAACGTAGTCTGTATTCACGAACAAGACAACGGTATCGGATGGAAACACACCAACTACAGAACCGGCCGTGCAGCCGTCGTGCGCAACAGAGAGCTCGTTCTTCAATCCATTCTCACCGTCGCAAACTACGAGTACATTCTCGCTTTTCAATTTAACCAAGCTGGAGAACTCATGTACGAGGTCCGCGCCACCGGTATCCTCTCCACCCAACCCATCGATGAGGGTCTCACCGTTCCATGGGGTACAGTCGTACACCCCGGTGTCCTCGCCGCCCACCATCAACACATCTTTTCTCTCCGTGTGGACCCTATGCTTGACGGACCTCTTAACACCGTTGTTTACGACGAAGCGCACCCCATGCCCCGCAGCAACTTCAACCCTCACGGTGTCGGTTACACCGTTGAAACCAAGCCTATCACCGTCTCTGGTGGTTACGATCTCAACTACGACGTCAACCGCACTTTCAAGATCCAGAACTCCTCTGTCAAGAACCCAATCAATGGGAAACCTGTCGCCTACAAAATCCACGTTCCTCCCTTCCAAAAGATGCTCGCGGACAAGGAATCTTTCCACCACAAACGTGCCGAATTCGCAGACCACAACATTTACGTCACATCCTACCGGGACGGCGAGCTCTACGCCGGAGGAAAATACACCAACCAATCGCGCGGTGGTACCGGTGTGCGTTCCTTCGCTGATCGTCAGGATAACGTGCAAGATGATGACATTGTCGTCTGGGTCCAATTTGGTATCAACCATGTACCACGCATTGAAGATTTCCCCGTCATGCCGGTGGAGATCATCAAGGTGGGATTGAAGCCAGTTAATTTCTTCACCAAGAACCCCGCGTTGGATGTCCCACCCTCGGAGCAAAGCTTCAACAAGAGCGTGTTGGCGAAGGATAGCGCGGCACAACACAAGCAAGAGGCTGGCGAGGCGGTAATTGGATCCAGCGGGAGTGTGTGCTGTGTTAAAGAGGGCAGCAAGTTGTAAGTACGCTGTGAGGAAGCGAGCTTGACAACAAATATAATTGCCAGCTACGAAGTTGATACGATGACGATGAAGTTTTATACATGTACGGCGTTTGGGATTGCTTGAGATGTATATAGAAGGCGTTGGGAAACACGGATATACCAGGAGAATGGCTAGCTACCTACCAACCCCAGGGAAGGGGATCTTTTTTAGCTGACAGTCATGTAGAAATATATATTGTACTCCAAATTTTCTGCTGTTGCGTTTGATTTTCCATTTGTGATGTGTGAGTGGAAGAGGTGGATGTGAGGAGTGAGGATTCGTAAGAGGAATAGATTACTCTGTGTATTCTTGCTGACGAGTCAAATATACTGAACTTCACATACATTGTATTGGACATGCTGATGTGGGTATTATTTATTTTTCGTTTCTAATTCTACATGAACTGTTGTACTGCATGTGCAAATTGCATTGATTGCCCCGGTAAATACCCCATGCGCGATGTGCGGTTGTAGAAATGTACCGATGGTCTAGTACAGAGTACCACAAAATACCAAAGTAAACATTGTAGCCGATCCAGCTACCAAGCCCATCCATCCCCCCATCCAGTCCCCCGAAAACCATTTGTGCAAATCTTTTTTTTTTGTTTGCCATTCTGCCATTGATTGAATTCCCATATGAAATTGTGGATCCAACCACTCCATCTGCTTCACTCGAAACCCAATCTCGTTCACCATCATACATACATATTCCATGCCACAAAACCAATCGTCTGCCCATCCCACACGATCCATCCATCCGTCCATCCATTTTACAATAAGAAGATCTGCGCCCGAACCCCATTTGCCCAAATTTTCCTTGCCATTCCATTGCAAACGCATTAATCATTTCTCTCTCTCTCTCTCTCTCTCTCTCTCCATCTCTCGTCACCCAGCCCCAAATCTTAATTATGATCTTACAATTCGTTCAAGAATCCTCCAGATTGAGCGAATCTCGTCTGATATTCTCTGAGATCGGCCCAACTGCTTAATTCTTCTTCCTCATCAACCACACCATCAGCACTCTCACTCCTAGCACCGGCCGGACTAGCTCTCTCAAGTTTCATCAAGATATCTAGGAATTTAGCTAGGTACTCTTCAGTTTGTAATGCGAAAGGTCCTTTGCGATTTTGCGGGGTATCGACTAAAGTTGACGCTATTTGGCGGATTTTATTAACCTATAGCAGAAATTATCAGTAAGCCCGAAAATAAAATTACTTGAGGAATTAAAAGGGAAGGGTTAACGAACAAAGCTGCCACCATTAGGTTCCATGTTTACTTGTTGAAGACAACTTAGCGCCTTCAGCAAATCCTTCACAATGCTCTCCCTTTCATTCATGACAATGGACTCGATTGAATCTTCTGTTGCTGATCGTGGCAGCATTTCATCCAAACCACTTGCGATCAGACCTGGAGATCCTAATTTGAGGTCCCCTGAGCCGCCTGCTTTAGCTTTGAGCTGCTCGTAGGCATCTTGAAGGTTCCAATACTTCTCAACAAGATATGACCTGGTGGCCAGCTGACTAGCGTAAATATTAGATTTCATAATTTCATATTGTCTCCTTCTCTTCTCATCTCCGGTGACTCCATTCCAAGATTGTCCTTCGATTCCACCTGAACGAGCACCCGGAAACCCTTCCAAAGGTGGATAGTAGGCTTCGTTTCGTTGACCAAACTCTCCTGATTCGGAATTTTGTAGAAGCATCAGCTCATTTGGTAATTGGTCCAGAACGTGTTTAGCAGCGTTAAGACATTGTGAGAGCACCCTTCGTTGACGTTGATAGTCGAAGACTTGATCAATTCCATATGCAACCTCCATTGTTGAAAGAGGTGTACATGTCATGTAGGTCTTGACACCCATGTTAAATCCAACAATGCCTGATAAGATACCTTCAGGCTGCGATTGGATGTGATCCACGAAAATGTATTCATCGTCAACTTCCACGGGTAGTGGAGGATATGGTTCGTTTGGGGTTGGTGGCGGGATCAGAAGTTCACCAAAAGTTGCACCTAGTTGTTGCATTGATCTTCTTCGTCAGTAGGACATTTCTAAGAGGGGATAGATTCACGTACCGAATACCAACAAACATAACCCAGAATAACCTTCTACCGATCTCTTGACGAATATAATCGACAGGTTCAGGCTGATCAACATATTGAGGGCTTTCAGCACCAAATGTCGCAGGAAGATGACCTATAGTAGCCATCCCACCAGTATTCTTGGTTCTGTGTGCTCCCAACATTCTTAAAATATTTAACGTTTCTCCAAAATACAACCTACATTGTCTCCAATTGAATGTGTATGCGCCTGACAATCCCAAAAAATAACTTGTAGCTGCATCGTAGACCGAAAGATCCTTATCGAGGTATCCAGCACCCCTAGCTTCAACTGCCACTTTATGACATCTTTCGACCAAGTTGAGCGAATGTGGGAACAGATGTTCTCGATGTTGAGCTTTGAGATGTAGCCTAGGCTTTCTAGGAAATGATGCTACCAATATTCCAACCATGGATGCCAACAATGCAAGAAATGATGAATTTGTTAAATCTTCTCGATTTTTGAGTGCTACTCGGAATGAAGGTTCATGTGGAAATGGGGCGAGCGGATGTATGTATGTGAAGAAATCATCGACAAAGAGCTCGAGAGTAGCTAGTGGCAATATCGATTCGGCAGATAGAACTGCATGTGAAGAGAACGATGCCAACGTCGCAGCAACATTATTTGGTGATGTCGGAGAGGAATAAGATGCGCCACCCGAAGATTCAATCTCGAGTCTTCTCTTTTTTACTGCTTCCGCATGTCGATTTGGTGGACCTCTGCGACGACTTGGTCTGTCGAATGTACATGGAATATCTAGTGCAGCGCATGCTCGACATGGAGGACCAGACTCATCGCACTATTAAGAAAAACAAATGTTTAGTATTTACCCCGCAATATGTAAAGATAAACTATGGATGCTTTTGAATTTTTCTAGACTCACCTTGACTTTTCTGATACTGCATGAATCGCATGCTTTCCGTAATCTATTTCCTTTTGGTACTTCTCCGGTTCCATTCATGGATGATGGTGTTCCAGCTTGAATGGGTAGACCATCATGGCCATTCGTCATTCCATTACTATACTGTTGCATTGGTGGGGGCATTTGGGGTGATGGCTGGCCCTGTGGAGCTCCCATTTGAGGATCATATTGAAAAGAGGGTGAGACAGGTATGCCGAGCTGTTGTTGATGCTGGTGTTGAAGCTGTTGATTATGGGAAATCAAAGAATCATTTGGCGATGGGATTGATGTTGGGCCGTGCAATGGCAAGGAATTGTAGCCATTGTTATTGTTGTTGTGACCATTCGGAACTGGGTAGCTGGACATCTTGCCAATAGAAATCCCTGAAGTTATTTTATTTTTTTGTCGGCGAGGGTTGTATACCGGTGCAAATCCGGTAGAATTGGGGAAGAAGTGGGAGGGGGAGTGGATTTTTTTTGTCCCTTGGTGTTCTGATACGAAATTTTTTATCGGAACTTGTAGTAGGTAGGTATGGAGTTGGTTGAGTTTTCGGATCGAAGTTTAGACGTGGGAAGTGGTGTATAGTACCTAGGGAATCTAACACCAGCAGCTATACATATATAACATGCGTACTGGAGAGAATCGAGAAGTGAATGGATGGATGAATGATTTAACAAACAAGCCGACAGACAAACAAATGAATAAATAAAAGATTAATAGGTTCAACCCCTTTCGAAAAAGAATTCTAGAAGAATTGGAATATAAAACTCTTCACTGTCTGTCGCTATCAGAGGCAAGAATCAATTGAAAGAGGAAGCCGGTGGTGAATGTGTAAAGTTGTACTCGAGTATATGTATGTATAAGATTCAACCAACTTTTTCTTCTGCTTTTTCTTCTTCTTCTTCTTCCTACTATCCAACCGCTTTTTGAATGTTGAATATTGGGGGGATAAGAGACAAATATTTACACGTTTACAGGGTTGCTATCGATGTAAACCCTGGTAAATTTGAGTGAGAGGGAGAGCTTGACGTTTTCGGGGAGGGACAGAAAGTAAAAGAGCATTTACTTAATGAAAGGTGGAAATCCTTGGGATGATCAATTCGGACAAGTTGGGATTTGTCGTATATAGACTCATGGATGGGACGTTTTGGAGGGGGTTGTGATTCGTGAATGGTTCTTCAGGAGGACAGTGGCTCAAGTGGGAATGATCACCTAGGTATTTGTGGATGTTGATGGCAGTGATAATTGTGAGAAATAAGAGGAATGAGAGGAATCCCTGACGGTATTGTGATACAAGGGCAGTTGGGTACCATTGATGATCTGTGGTTTCTGATAGAACTCTATTATACTTTCTGAGATGTGGGATATTACTACGATATTGGATATTGAATATTGGATATTAGACGTTGAATTTCTTGGTGAGGCTGTAATCTATGCGTGATGAAACTTGAAAGTAGATATCTACAGAGACAGAGTAACTAAAATGAGTTTGACAAGACGAACTTAATTTGGGGCCAGTATCCAGAATCCAGAATCCAGAATCCAGATCCAGCCTGCCAGGTATGTGTGATTGCTTGATTACATTTTAAATATAGTTTGAACTTTGATGAAGGGAACTACGGACCAAGGTATGAAGAATGGGTTGACAAGATAGTCAGCTTCATACCTACCTACCTACCTACCTACCTACCTACCTACCTGGGCAAATAGTAGAGCGCCAGGAGACATTCAGGAGATCAACGCAGTTAGACATGACTGTAGTTCCAAGATATTTCCATTTGGCCGTGATATCTGCGAGTATCTTCGAGTAGGATCATTAACAGAATCCATCCAGATCCATCCAGATCTACGGACTGAAAGATACTTCTTCTCATATGAGCATTGGACAGTTAGTTTGGATTATCTAATGAATTGTCAACATCTTATTGTCTATCTCTCTCCCGGTATCTCTTTCTCATACAGACTAACAGTCTTTTAAATGCATCATGGAGAATTCTTTAAACACCTATCTCAAAACCAATCCTCTTCCAGTAAATGATCTCTGGGGACCTGACTTATGCATTGATGCACCGCCATTTCGAACATTTTAAGGCGGGGATGGCGGCTTCTAGAAAACCGTTAGATTGATTTGGTTTCTAAATCCTGAATTTATATTATAAGCTTATGCATTCTTTCTCCAATACAGAATAGAATGCGGGAACGTTGACCAGATATTGGGTACAGACTGCAGATTCCAGAGTTCTGCTTCCCGAGCCCAAATATCTTCTTGCATCGAATGGAGAAGAAGAGGCAGAAGAAGCAGCAGAAGAACAAGGACGCAAGTGGCTTTGGTCCCTGACACGTGCATGCTTGAAAGTCACGATGTCACATTTCTCGTGTTGTTTGTGGTAAAAAGGACCGAGAGAGAGCGAGAGAGAGAGAGAAATACTTGATAAATTCCTTGCCTCCTTCTCCTTGCTGCAGTCTTTCCCCAACCCAAGCACTTACGTCTCAAAAGAAATATCTCGATTAAAGGTATCTATCTATCTGACTTCTTTCATCACACTGCTTCATCGTCGTCATCGTCATCATCATCATCATCATCATCATGATCGTCACCATCATCTACAGCAGCAAGCAGCAGCAGTGATATCGTGGCCCGTTAGGTCAAGTCCGGAAGGTTGCAGTGTAGAACTTTGCATGCAGCATCTGATACAATTTAGAGTTTTCCTCTACATGCACCTACCCGGGCTCGCCAGGGAATGTGTAATCTTTACGGTGAGGCCGATTGAGCAAATCACGCAACTGATGCAAATACACGAAATACGCAAATCTCCTAAGCTTCTTCCAGACTTCAATCATCAATCTTGATTCTTCACATCACAATAAACTTTATTGCTGCGAGTCATGTTTTCTCGTCACAAATTGGATGCAGTGCGCATGCCGCACGCCGCACATACCGAAACTTCATCAACAACTTCATTTGGATCCGAATACTGAGTCTTTCCCCATCTTACCATGGACCCATTGCTCTTGCGATTTCATCCACCAATCGCTACACCTAGCATGATGCTCTCCCGTTGACAGGTCTCAAATGCTCCATACTCATCTTGACAGACTTTTTCACTAATGTGATCTGTAACAAACTGAAGACGCTGGGCTGGGGATATCACTACATAAGGTTCAACACCTTACTCCAACTACTTCCTGGGAGTCGGGCCATCATACCATGCCATCCGTACGAAAGTATTATCATCTCTATGAGATTGCGTTTGATCTCTTGACCGCTAAATGAAGCAGGATCATCGAGGCAACTCGAGGTAATTACGAAAACGAAAGTTTCCTCCTCTTACGCTTCATCTTTTAGAGTTTTTGGTAAGATTTATACTCAAGATTTGATTGGATTCCATTTTTGCACAAGGGAGTCGATCACAAAAATTACAATCTACAGCTGCATAAGCTTTTCCGTGAGAGGGGTCCTACCATCGATCTTTCAAGGTTCATTGAGCATATGTTACAACCAAAAAGAAGGGTAGCAAGATCGTATGATGGATCGTACCGTCCGTCCGTCCACGTCCACCAAGTCCTCTATTGGTAAATCATTCCCAATGACAAGTCTCAACTTCAAACGTCACCCGTCGCCCCGCTGTCATCTTTCTTTCCAAAGACCATGCATGCATGCGTCAAATCAACACTTTCAGCTACCGCCAATACCGTGCGTATACGAGATATTACGAAAAGCATGATATTTATAGGGAAAAATCGGGTGAAGAATTATGCGGCAGCATCGGTTGATCCTGCACGTAGTCATAAGGCTATAGGCTTATGAGAGTACTTGGAACAACAACAAAGCCAACAAGATCATTGTTGTCTTACAGCTTTGCAATCCATGCATAAAATTCCTCTTTCTAAGCAAAGAAAAAGGGCAGATAGGGCTGCGGAGAGACTGCACTGTCCCATCTCATCTGTCTTCGAGATGTAACACCACGAGCGAGAGCAAACCCAACTGACTTATTTTCTAGCATTAGACTAACTAGTATCAATTTAACTTTACCGGTATTCTCCTAAAAGTCGGGATGTTTGGAGCTCAAAATTGCCAACACCCACGACTACGACTATACAAGACGACGGTCGTAGCCTCCCAGTGTGCACACAGGCAAGCTAAGCCTTACTTACTAGGTACTTTCTAAGTATGGCCATGGCCTTCGTGGGTTGAAGCTTACCATCAGCCTTGGCAAGGTGGAACAATCATTAAAGATTTTAGTGAGTGTAACTTGCCGGCAAATGCCTGCAAATACTGATGGTTGTCGACAAGGCTCAAGCTACCCATGGTATTTCAAATGTCACTGTTGAGTTTTCAAAAGCAACGAAATTCTTTTTTGTTTTATCGCAATTTGAGGTCTTCCACTCAGCTTTTGGCTATTCCGATCTGGTGCCAATGTGTTTTCTTGGCCTAGATCTTGGAACAGCACGTTCCGGAATTCCGGTAGCGGGTTGCTTCATTTGCTTAAGGTTTATCTTCTACCTTCACTTTCCCCAACTGTCGTCGACTTGGTTGTCAAAAGGCAATACCCATGACTACAGTAGTGAGTTATAGCTTACTGGTTAGGGACAAATTTGCGGAAACATTAAATGAACCCTGGACCCATCAGTACCATGCTTGTGCGTGGCTAACTAGGCATGGTAGCTACGCGTGCATGCCTACAATGCGGTCGATGTGTCAATACCCCTTCACAAGGCCCACTCTCTCGAGGTCAACCTTGAACGCTCAGCCTTTTAACTTTCATGATTTCATTGTGGTTGCACCCTTACAGTACCACAATTCACGTGTTGCTTCGGTCATATTATGGGGCTCTGCTCTCCAAATTGTACCGAATTATCTACGGATAGCGGGTATCCCACAAATGGACACAAATGAAATCTCCGCTTTACCAATTTTGAGCAGATGCGGTAAGGAAGCCGATCTGGAAATGTGAATGGCTTCCATACTCACGCATCTGGATTAGTATGCCGCAGGTGATGTCAGGAAAGGTTGAAAGCTTTTTCACCTGCATCTATCTTTCACTATCGGTGACACCATCGGTGAACACTAAATAGGTACTGCTTACACAATGTTATGAAAACCCTAATCATCTCTTGTGGCTGGGTTTGATGGGGCTTGTAGTCATGTCTTGTTTACCCCAGAAGGTTTAATCTTAGCTTGCGTGTTCAACGAGCGCAGCGCGGGTATCATTAAACTACCGGAAACATCCGACTACAAACGCCCCGGTACTCGTATTTATCTAATCTAATGGTACAATGAGACAGACTAATAGCCGCAATCATAACAGCAGTCTAGCTTGGACCTCAACCCTTCTCACATCTTAGTAAATAACTTTTTGGATTTAGCTAACCTTGCCATTATCAAGAAAGCAGTCCCAATGAGCAAGTCAGCAGCGGCAAAGATTTGCGCGTATTCGTACCCCCCATTTTTCTTTTGAATTAGCACTCCTCCGATAGGAGGACCCGTCAATACAGCAAAACTTACAACGGTAAATACCATTCCCATTCTAACGCCAGCTTTTCTCAGGTCTGTGGTGAGACTACTCAAAGTGGCAGGAAACAGTCCTTGAATACCCGCTGCAAAGATTCCATACATAACCGACCATGCATACAAACCACCTCTCGATGAGACGGCAATCCAGCAGAAGCAAAGAACGCTGTCTATGATTGCTATTGGAATGAGTGTATTCAGGGGTCCAAATACTCGATCTGCCAGGTGATTTGGTAGGATGCGACCTACTACCCCAACGGCATTCAGTATAATTATTATATTTATCGATTCTGCAAGTGGCAATCCGATGATTGATCTTGCGTACGCTCCAAGGTAATAGAAACCAAAATATAAGCCCCAAAAGTTCTGTTTGCTATCGTCAGTGTGTGTCGATTAACACATGATTACCACAACTTACGAAAAACATTCCAATTGCAAATAACACATATGGAGCGTCTTTGAATGATGGATAGTCTATCAAAGCACCACTCTTTCTCGGGGGAACTCTCTGCTTAATCCCAATATTACAAATTCCAAGACACACTAATTGAATAAGACCCAGCAATCTCATCGTCCACCCATATCCAATTTTGGGCAATAACTGTTGCACCATAATCGGGAAAATCACACCACCAGTTGCACTTCCCGCGGCCGCAATCCCTATCACTAAACTCTTCTTTGTACTAAAATACGTACTGAGAGTTGCAAGAGCAGGACAAAATAAACAGCCATTACCGAGACCCATACAGATTCCTTGCGCCAGGAATACTTGCCAATAGGTCGTGGAGATGGAGGTCATGAAAATTCCGACGAGACCGATAATGGTGCCGATGAGGAATACGGAGCGGAAATATCCAGCGTCGGTGAGACGCCCGGTGAAGGTACCGACGAAAAAGAGGAGGAAGATTTGCATGGAGCCGATCCAGGAGATATCGGAGGCGGGACGGTTGAGGGTGGTGACGTAGTAGGTTTGGAAGACGCCGAAAGAGTTTATGAAACCCCTGTGGTGGTGTCAGATTCGATGCGATGTATGGGAAATGGTTGGGGAATACTAACCATGTGTTCATGATGACAAGATGACTGAGGATGACTGTGGAAATCAATGAAGTCAGTGGATGGTACGGTGAGGTCTAACATTAAACCACTGACATCTCCCTAGCAATTTTCTGCAATTCAATTTAATATACAATTTAGACGTGTTTTGACACGGTTTCCCTCATTTGTCTTGTCTTTTTTCTCCTTGCATTTATATTCGAAGTTTCTCTTGGACTTGTACCTGCACTTGCGAGGATTTTACATTGACACTTTGGATGAAGGCTACTTTGACGCAAGATATATCGGCGCCTGATCTCTCAATGCCGTCCCTACATTTCCTTGCCGTTTCAACATTCTTATTTCTCCCTTCTCTTTTTCAAAC
The DNA here is from genome assembly GCA_004786145.1 of Botrytis paeoniae. Classification (NCBI taxonomy): domain Eukaryota; kingdom Fungi; phylum Ascomycota; class Leotiomycetes; order Helotiales; family Sclerotiniaceae; genus Botrytis; species Botrytis paeoniae. The sequence goes on along the minus strand of PQXI01000228.1, from coordinate 17,957 downwards.
CACAACCTTCCTCACAAATATTCATTCTTTCATCCCTCCTCCGATCTCCCCCCCCCGGCCACCTCTTACCCCACAAAAAATAAAATAAATAACAAAACACTCACCTTGCACCCAAGCTTTCATTCCTCCATCCGGCGGCGGCCCCAGAGCTCTCCAACTCGCGGTCGTCACTTGGGTTCCATTGGTTCGAGTTCTCCGCGCTAGGTTTTCTTCAAATGCTGCGTCTTTTTCCTCGGAGCCGGTGGTTAGCTCGGGATCGGAGTGATCGGGATGATGGGGTGAGGTGGAGATTTCTTTGTTGAGATTGGAGTTTTGTGTTGAGTTGGATGGGAGATATGGGTAGGTGGTGTAGGTGTCTTCGGTGGAGGATTCTGGATTTATGGGATTGGAATTGGGATTGGAATTGGGGTTCGCCATTTTGTATGGAGATCCCAATTGGGAATTATGTATAAGGTACGATATGATGTGATATAATATAATATTCTGAAATTCAGCAAGCTTTTTAACAGAAGAATCCTGATTTATATAAAAGAATCTATCTAAAAACTGGAATCCTCCGAGAGAGGAAAAAAATTCATCCTCTGAATCATTCACTTGAAGGAGTCATAGATAAAAATGATGGGTTGATTGATAGAAAGATAGATGGATTGATAAAGTGGATCCCCCACACTGAGCAAGTCTTGAAGAAAATAACGTAGGGGAATGCAGTTGAAGCTCGGATGATGATTTGATTTGTGTATGTATGTATGTAGATATTTGAATATGTGAAGATATTGTAACTTTGGGCAATTGTCGATTTTTAAAGAATGGAAAAGCAGATAGATAGATTTCTATGTAGAGAATTGATGTGCAATCTTCACACACCGATTTGAGGGTGTGTGGTTACTAGGTAGGTATGTTCTGGGTAGGTACTGCGTAAGTAGGTATTGACTGAGTAGTGTATTACTACCTGGTGTACTGACTGGCTGGTAGATGGGAATGGAGAGAGAATGAGTAGGTAATGGTAATGGTAATGGTGATGGGAGATTTTATTCCCAGTTCGGATGTTGGGGCCGAGGCCGAGGGTGGGGGTGAGGGTGAGGGGAGGGGGTTGGAGGGGATGGGGATGGGGATGGAGATGGGGATGGAGATGCAGGTAGATGGATTGATTATGTGTAAAGAGAAAATCGATGGATATGTATGTTTATATGAGAATGAGGATGATCATGAGAGGATGGAATGGTGAGCGAGGTGATGGATGGATGTTTGGAGTGCTAGGTACTTGGGTATATTGGTAGGCGAGGAGAGGATATATTGATATACAAATGTACATTGAAACCCGAGTACAGTAATTGAATGCTTTGGTTGTGGAAAATTGAAATCGATGTATAGGTAGGTACCTAATACGAATTTTTGTATAATATGGAATAATATAATGGAGTTGGATAGTTGGAGAAAAGAGATATCTACACGGAGATGAGTAACATGGAGATGGATAATTGGATATTTGTTCTTGTTATTGTGTATATCTATATACTCGGGCTTGTAGTTGTATTTCTTTCGACTGACTGACTGACTGACTGACTGACTGACTAACTGGTTTGCTATCATCGAGGGAGTAAGATTGATGCGCCGGGAAGGATGAAGAAAGTTGGGATGATCATAGACAGATGCATACATACATACAAACAAACCCAAATAGACAGAAGATCATCATACATATATACATACATACCTCTGATGACAAACACACAAACCGACAGCAAAAACAAAAACAAAAGCAAAAACGCGGGGTTGCAACCCCGCTGTCTGCTTACAACTGCAATACAATCTTTTACTAAACACCAATCTATTACCGGTAATCTATTATTTTCCTACTCCTATCAGGGACTTGGATTCCTAAGCAATTATAGCTTGGATATTTGAAAGGATACTTACTATCATACTGTGTACAGCGAATTCAAGCTACTGGTCTGGTATTCGAAGCCTAATTGATGTACAGTGTACGAGTAACAAAGCATGTCGAAATAAAGGCTCACTCGCTATACTTCATAGATATTATGTAATAGACTGACACCGGCACTGACACTGACAGAAGCCAAGACGGGAATAGAATGGCGTGTTGATTTTATGGGACGAATAAGAAATCGAGAGGATGAAGTAGATGCCGATGTCGCTATCGAAAGATATTTACTCGAAAGCTGTGAAGATCTCTAGGGTAAACAACCCATAAATGGAGAATGGCTCCAGGGTAAGTGAGCCCTGCGCACCAAGTCGAAAAGGGAAGTTTGCCGAGCGTGTGCGGGTAGGGATGCATGCCAAGAATCCAAGAAGAATAATTGAGTTTGTGTCTGTGTGTAGCTTTCTATTGCAGGTGGGAGCCGTGCATGCTGATGGATCATGGACCCTCGAGGCCCTGGTGACTTTTGGGTATGGAGGGATGGGATGGAAGCATGGATGAGACACGGACGGATACGGATGAGGGGACACGGATACGGATGTGTGAAATGGCGGTAAGGAGGTGTGGGTTTATTTGGTGTTATCCGGACGCGCTGATGGATAAGTTTTCCGGGTGGACTGGGGATGGAAAGGTTTGTCTGCGGGCTCACCGGGAGTAGGTTTATTTTTGGATGGGAATTTGTGAATATACTTCTTGCTTTTGCATGAGTGAACCTAGATTGAAATTTTCCCTATAGAAAGGTCTTTGAATCCACTAATGCGCCTAAACAAGATAGAGATTACAAATTAAATCATTCAGAAACGAATTCAAACTATCCGGTTTGTTGAATTGAATTCTTCGCATTGAATATTAAGATTACCTCCTCTTTCAGGTCTTTTCGAACCTTTCCAAATTCAGATATGCATTAAAATTTACCATGAAGGAAACACTACATCAACTACAAGCTAATATTTTTCTATCGGAGATAACTCCATAAGGTTCACTGATTTTGAGGCTTGGAGTATAATATATTGTGTTGAAGGGGCTGAGGGTGCAAGTCAGTTGGTCATTCAATGAGTTTGGTAGGGTTTATATAATGAATGGGTTTGTAAAGTGAGGAAGTAAGAAAGAGCAACAGGAGGTTGATTTGATAGTGTGTAAAATATGTCTTGTCGCGAACGTGAACAGAGAGCAAGTCGGATCTAATTGCCTCAACCGATACAACATATGGTTGACTGGCTTACAGTGACTTGAATAAAAAAAAATGATGGATGCGAGTCTATAGATTGCTTAATGAAATGAGACGAGATGAATAGCTGTAGCGAATTGCTATGGAATTAGAGCACGTGTCGTCCTAAGTTGATCTCTTATAATACATGAGTATAAACTCCTATCTCGAACATTTATGTTACTCTATGGCTATCGACAAATTGGAACAAACCCAAACATTCATACATCCCGTATACGCCGTATGTCCGAGACCCTCCTTCATATATCCAGTCACATGGAATACCCACTTCCAACACGCAATCTCTTCATACTCCATATAAGCATATTTTACTTCAAATATAAACCCCACCCTTCCTCAATCTCACTACATCATCCTCAAAACCAAATCCCAAATGTTCAACTTCAACACTCCCGTCCATCCCAGCCATTTCCTTCACAGCACCCTTTTCCAGCTCTCCAAACTCCACTCTTGTCTTTGCCATTTATTTGTCAAGAGGCAGTGAGCCCATGCAATGACCCTTGGGTAGAGCATCGAGTTCGGGGTTGCGCGTCGTGGCGATGAGAGCTGAGAAAGCAGTGCTATGGGCGACGCCATTGCTGATGCATGATAATATGCCTATGATGATACTTATGAAAGCTTTGAAAGCTGCGATGCTGTACGATAATATAAGGTTGCGCAGATTGTATTGGTAGACGTTTGTCGATCTTCTATATGTTACATTGACGTATTTCAGTTTCCTGTGAAATGACTTTTAACATGGCCACCTATAACTAGGTAAAAATGCACTCTTATTTTGTGGTGTTGCTTATTGCCACTACACTGATATCCAAGATACAGTAGCAATGATAACGCTAGAAGAATTTGAATTCTGCAAAAACTTCAAGTATTTGAAAGTTGCCTACGTCAGTTCAGCTGCCCTGAGCACGCTTATTGTGATGTTTTGATAAAGATCCTCAATTACTCGATCCAAAGTTCGATTGCGACACATAAATTGAGGCTTGCCAAATATTTTGCTAGTGGCATTGATTGGCCGACTACACTGGCCTAACGTCGACGAGTTAGACCACACAATGGAGCGGGTGCTATTGCAGATGCAGTCCTCTATCATGTGACAATCACTAGCGATGCCCTTCACAAATTCTTCTTTCCACAGACTGTTAGTAAAATCCTCACATGCGTCGAGCCCACTTCTCAATATCAAGCTGGAAGATTCATGGATTAGAAGTTTCCCACTAGCTTCAAACATGTCTTCACGTACAGTAATGTTACCCACTAGGAGGTTGCATAAAGCTACAAACGATGCAATGCAGGAGTCATGTTCAGTATATGGATAAGGGTTGGAGTAATCGAAGCCGTCAGCGTGAGAATCCATTAGTACAGGCTCAAACCCTATGGTTTGAAGACTGGTGATTGTTTGATCGCCATTTTCGACATCAAAACCTACTTTGTAAGACGTGTTACCTAGCGAGCATACGAAATGATCTCGCGAGGTCTACACCCATAATTGTGTCTTTGGTTTCGAATGGATACTTGAATTAGACGGTAGTGACCAGAGGTTCTTATTATTGAAACCTAAGGAGTTGAAATCCGCGAAGAGCGGCGTGAATGCAGAAAACATAAGCATTGGAAAGCCAGGTTCATAAGAGTATGACCGGCTTGCAGTAGTAATAGTGCCTAGGATTGAAAGTAAATGAGCGTTATTGTATCATTAGGAAACGAGGCGATAAAATTGTTGAAAAATCGCTTTTGGACATCTGTCGATGGTGAACATCTTATAGTCGGCCCCCAAAATTGTAAGTAGTAAGACGAATTGTCGGCCGTTGGATAATGCGAAAGAACATCCACATTTTCAGCTGCAGACGCTGTGAGTGCGGAAACTTCGGCCGCCAGCTGAGCGAATGTATCGAATCTTAGATAGTAAAATCCTTCCGAGCTCCAATTGAGAGTTGGAAGTTTCGCTGATAGGGTTTCAATAGAAATGCCTAGAACCACAGATAAAGTGGCGGGCGGTGCAATAGCAGCTAGAGCTACCAACCCGTACGAAATATTAAGCAATCGTCGTCATTGGTTTCACAGGAGGAAGTGCTTACCAGGAGAATAATGCTAATAGCACGGCCAATTTGGCATGTGCAAGTAGTTCAACATTGAAGAAACCAGTAGGCGTTGACTTTAAGGCAAAAAGATCGTCAATTCCATTCAGCGAGAAAGAACCCTGCTTGGACAACGTCCATAACTGCTGATCGTAAGCTGCTTCTATTGCGGCTGCCAATAGTGAAGCAGTGGCATAAGCAAATATAATACCAAACCTGATAGGCCATTGCTGGCGCAACGGTGACCCAGCCGCAGTCTTATCAAAGGCGGAGGAATAAAGGTGATGCCCAATGGCTAGAGCATACCCACACAAAATGAGCAATATCATAAACCACAGGGATTGTCATGCAATTCCCCATTTCACGTATTGTCGTGATCTATGGATCTTGCGGGAATTTGGCGAATGAAAGGTGCATGCACATCAGGAGAAAAGGCCTGGTGTGAGCCCTGCACGTCAATCGAATTTTGCGATATCAAATTGATACATTCAGTATTACTTTGTGAGAAGTTGCTCCCGTTTTCGTGTCTTTAGACCATGCTGGGCTGATCGCTATAACTAGTTGCCATGGTGTGCCTGATATGGAGATTCCACGTCGTATACAAGAGAACAGTATAAGAATATGGAGCGACCGAATCAAAACCGGATGCTTTGGTCAAAAAATTTGGTCAAAAAAATCACAATCCTCAAAGTTAGATGTCGAGTCAAGAAAACTGCAAAATGTTTAGGAGATGCCGAATAATACCAATCCCCAAGTCTTGGAAAAAGCTATTTTATGACTCGAAATGACAAGAAACGATTTGATTTCAGAAATATGGTTGGCTTATGGGAATTTGTTTTGTAATCATTCCGCCTTGGGAGAGACTTCGCCCACGAGATTTTTTTTGCAGAGGCATCCTACATTGCATTCGTACAACATACAAGAATAGGCCAATAGAGTGCAAAGATTGTTCCACACTGGTAGTGCAAGACTTGGTTTCTAGAGAACGCATACCACGAAGGTACATTGATGATGATTATAGACCCAGGTAATTTGGGGGGTTGCCAGCTATTGACTAAACATATCAGCTGGATTATGATATATTGTAGCTTTTCTATAGAGTTTCGGGTTCTATTGAACATTTAAAATTCTGACAAAATGATATATATTTATCAACTTTATTCAACCCAGTAAGATTGAAAAAATGAATAGAAATTGAGAAATTTAATTTCGAGATTAACAAGAGAAAAAGCATGGCGAGGGTTCGTGAGGAGAAATGGAACTGTAGGACCTGAGGCAAAAACTATTTTATTTGTTCGCTTACTAGCGTCCACGTGCGCCCACACAATTGCTTGAATTCCTATTAACATTTTTCGAACTTTCAAAGTCTCACCAAAGACATCGACAACCACACGGCACTCTTTCAACGACAAGATGCCTACCCATTTGAGCAAAACCCGCAAGCAGTACGTTCTATCCCTCGAAATCGCAATTTCCTATCGACAAAATTACAAACCGATTGAGCGCGCGCGCCCAGATCAATTCCCCTCGAAGTTGTTGACAGTGTATTGGATGGAGGATTGAAAAAGAATTGAAGCTGACGAGATTTTTTTCTGTATAGCCGCGGTCATGTTTCCGCCGGTAAAGGTCGTGTAGGAAAGCACCGCAAGCATCCAGGTGGTCGTGGTCTTGCTGGTGGTCAACATCACCACCGAACCAACATGGATAAGTACCATCCAGGTTACTTCGGAAAGGTCGGTATGAGATACTTCCACAAGCAAGGCAACCACTTCTGGAAGCCAGTTGTCAACCTTGACAAGGTACGTTCAATTCTACGATGATTTGGATCGCGGGGAGGTTGAGAACTTTCGAGATGCGATGAATATGGCACAAAAATACATTTACTAATACTGTTCTCTAGCTTTGGTCCCTCGTCCCAGCCGAGAAGCGTGATGAATATCTCTCTGGCGAAAAGAAAGACACTGTCCCAGTCCTCGACCTCCTCCCACTCGGCTACTCAAAAGTTCTCGGAAAGGGTAGAATCCCAGAAATACCATTGGTTGTACGCGCAAGATGGTTCAGCAAGGAGGCAGAGAGAAAGATCACAGAGGCTGGAGGAGTTGTTGAATTGGTTGCATAAATGGGAAAATTCATAGCGAATGGATTATAGGTTTTCTCAAAATACCATAAATGGCTTCTGAACAAATGGCTATTGGAGTTCTTGATGAAAATGAAAGGAATTATGAAACCATTTTTTCGTTGGTGAATTGATATTCATTATTATGGGTGTTGTGCAATCTAAGAGAGGGTTCACTTTTTGAAGTAACCTCTACACCTAGATTGGGTGCTGTCTAGAACAGTATCTTAAGAACTGGCATGCAAGATCTCCATGTCCTCACAATACTAATATATAAATATATACAATAAAGTCCCAAAACAAATTTACCATACTCCCCATAATCCCAGAAGCGCCAATACACCCATTCATTACGCTGGAATCATACTTAATTCGTCCTCATCATAATCTTCGTTCTTGATGTCATCTTGCGTTGGTTCCAGAAGGAATGGATGATTCAAGGCATCTTCTGCGCTAATACGTTTGTGCGGATTGAGCTCCAAGCAGCGCTCCAAAAATTCGACGGCCAATTTCTCTTCCTTGGTCAATGGCTGTTCCGCCCCATCTGGTCCTCCATCATTTCTGCATGTTGACCATAGGATGATTTTCTCCAACGCAAACCCAGCCTGGCCAATCGTAGGAATATTGGTTTCAAAAACAGTACCGTGAAGATAAGCACAGTTCTTCATTCTCTTGACTCCAAATATTGTAGCAATCTCAATCATTGCCTCAACATCATCAGCCGAATTAAAGAACGGAAAACGTTTTGAAAGTATAGTCAAAAGTATTACTCCGGCAGACCAGATGTCGATTTTCGTTCTTTGCTCTTGACACTTGAAAAGAACTTCAGGAGCCCGAAAGCCACGAGTTCCAGCTCGATTTGCACGCCGCGATGGTCGACTGTCATGTTTTGGGTAGCCAGCCGATGGCAAGTTTTGAATGGCTACACTATTCTCCAGCTTCCTTTTGCGTGTGTCATAATCTCTTGTACACAGACAAGATTTACAATCCTCTTCTTCTCGCTCTGCCAATCCAAAGTCCACAAGTACGCCCCTTTTCTTATCCGGCTCGTAGAGGAAATTCGTCGGTTTGATGTCCCGATGAAGAATACCCTGGGCGTGAACGGCCTTTAGAGCGGTGAACAACGACCGGAAATACACCTGCATATCTGAGACTTTCATCTTCCTAAAATATTCCCTGAAATCTGTATGTCTGAAATATGGTAAAACTGCGACTACTTGATCGGTATGTCTGAATGCTGTGATGAGGGGGCAGACTGAATCGCAGCCTCGAAGGTCGTTTAGGAGATCTAGCTCATTGAGGATTCGAGTTGGACTGCTTGTAACATAAATTTTCTTTATCGCAACATACTTTTTCCCACGGCGTTGTTGATTATATTGGTCCAAGACTTCTCGAATTCCACCGGTCCTCCTTTTCTTCACGGGCGGTGACGTCCATGCGGAATGTTCTTTCTCTTCAATATCCCAATCATTATCGTAATGCTCATATAGAAGATCCTCTGCTTTGTAAACGGTAGAAAATGTCCCTAGATCGCGTTAGTAACCGTACCATAACACACAATTGCTTCATTTACCCTCTCCAATACGATTTATCAGCCGAAATCGATCCTTTATGCCCTTGAAAGTTGCTTCAAATTTGGCGATATCCTCTGCAGTAGCCGCATCAACAGCATCATCGCTTTCGTCAGAGTCTTCCGAATACCCTTCCTCTTGCAGCCTTTCGTTATCTTCAATTCTTGATTCGTCGTTCTCGGGGCCCTCTTCATTCATTGCCTCTTCTTGATTTGTCTCGTCATTGTGAATTTGGAAAGAATTTTTGGTATTCCCTTGACGTTGACGTGCTGTTGACATATTGCTATTGAATAGAATTTTGAGTAAATTGAGATTCTTAAAGACCCATCACTGAATGGAGTCGAGATCTCGATCGGTTTGCTTAGTACAATCTACGCAGTAGTAATTTATTGCTTGCTGTATGTGATTTTTGGCGGGGTCTTCAAGTCGCGGTCAAATCGCGGTGCAGATTCTAGGCGCTAGTCTCGAAGTGGTAGAAAGTCAACATCAATAAACACAAAACCCCTAGCAACTATTATCGCAAACTTCACTCGAACAAACAAATAAATCAACGACAATACATAACCTCGGTTTATGTATTCTACTGCGATTCTGGATAGGTCGTTATTGTCGACAATATGGATACGATAGATTTCGATATCAATGATGCTCTTAAGCATTATATGAGCGACCCCGCGACTGTTCCGACACCAGAGGCAGATTCCAACCTTCTCGATTGCGAAAATGACCCCGAATCGCTCACAAATACCCTGGTCAACAGTGTCCTTAACCCCATCGTGGATTCAGTTGCAGAGAGTCCAGATGCTATAACAAGAAGTTCATCATTTGATTCCTTGCAATTTCTGCTAAAGTGTGTACCAGTTTGTCCTCAATCTACTCAAAATTACCCCACCGAACCAGATTCTGAACTCTTCAAACTTTCTAGATCCTCTTCCGCCCTACCTACACATGCCTTGAGCAAAATATTTGACCTCATAGTCTCCGGTCTTTCTGCCGAAGCGGATATCATCCATAACGATCTCGAAACAGATGAACAGGAATTAGTCGCTCACCATAAACAATTACTGGAGATCTTTGGATTCCTATTACAATGGTCGATCGCAGCGGTGGAAACCAAGGCGGCCGAGAAGTCGACAACTGCTCCGGTGGCTCGTGGAAGAGGCAAGGCCTCAAAAGCTAAAGCAAGTGCGAAAAACGAGAACTGGGACTCATCTGCTCAATTACAAACAGCACTTGACACTATGTGCAAGGTCTTAAAGTTGAAGCTCTCAAAGATATTTCTAACAACATCCGAGAGGGATACATTTATTAGTCTATTTACGAGACCTGTGTATATGGTACTAGAAAGTGAGCAAAGAGTTAAGAATACAGCAATTCGGATGCACGCTTTCAAAGTGCTCTGCATTGCTGTTAAGCATCACGGCCACGGTTACGGTAGGTTATTTTCAGCTGTATGAAGGGGTTTGAACTGACTAAATGATAGCTGCACAAATATCTATCGTGCAGAATTTGACCTACTTCGAGCATTTAGCCGAACCTATGGCCGAATTTTTGCATATTCTATCGGAGCAATATGATTATCCTCAATTATCGGACGAAATCATTCGAGAGCTTAGCAACAAAGAATTTAATAGTAACGATACCAAAGGACCGAAGTCGGTCTCAGCATTTATCGTCAAACTCTCTGAGCTCGCTCCTAGGCTGGTTATCAAGCAAATGACTATGCTGGCAAAACAACTGGATAGCGAAAACTACGCAGTACGATGTGCTCTCATCGAAATCTGTGGAAATCTCATAGCAGACCTCAGTAAGCAGGAAGAACGTGGCGATAACCATAAATCGCAACTCAATGCATTCTTTGACGTATTGGAAGAACGATTCTTGGATATCAACCCTTACTGTAGATGTCGAGCAATCCAAGTTTATATCAAGCTTTGTGAACTCGAACAAAAGTTTCCAAAGCGTCGGCAGAGAGTCGCCGAATTAGCCGCGCGAAGTTTAGAGGATAAGAGTAGCAATGTCCGCCGAAATGCCGTCAAACTCTTGGGAACCTTGATCAAAACTCATCCATTTAGTCTAATGCACGGATCGCAGTTGAATTTCAAGGAGTGGAATTCTCGATTAGAAGCCGTTGATGCGGAGCTGAATGCACTTAAGCCTCCAGCCGAAGCAGCTGGATTAGCTGATACTACCACAGCAGAAGCAGATCCCCAATTACTAGACGATGCTACTGTTCTGGAATCGGATTCTCCCAAGAAGGCTCAGGCACCTATGAGCGACGAGGAAAAGATTGCGGCAATCAAAAAAGCACAAGAAGAAGCTGCTACTTCAGAGGCTATCAATAAGTTAACTTTGACCAGACGATACTATGTTGAGGCTCTTAAATTTATTGAAGTTTTACATGGAGCTACTACCATTATCTGTCAACTGCTTGGATCGAAGAACAAGAGCGAGGTTATTGAGGCTATGGACTACTTCGAAGTTGGCGATGCTTACAATATCGAACAAAATAAGCTTGGCATCAGGAGAATGTTACGTCTAATCTGGACCAAGGGTAATAGTGACGAAGGAAAGGGTGTTCAAAATCATCTTATTGATTGTTACAAACGTCTCTTTTTTGAAGCCCCTGATACATACAGTGGAAACGATGCTGCGAATTACGTTGCACGTAATATGATTAGTTTGACGTTTGGAGCGACACCGGCAGAATTAACGTCCCTTGAACAACTATTAAGCACCATGATGAAGGCGAACCACATTCCGGATCTCGTCATCTCAAAACTTTGGCAAGTCTATGGAGTCCAGAAGAGAGAAATTTCGAAGAGTCAGAGACGAGGTGCAATCATTGTGTTAGGTATGCTTGCTACCGCAAAGCCGGAAATTGTGGTTGGGGAAATGGAAACAATGTTAAGGATTGGTTTGGGGAGTCTTGGTAGATCAGACTTGCAGTTGGCCAAATACACATGCTTAGCCCTGCGACGAATTAACCCTACTGGGAGGCAAGCGACACAGCAAACTTCGAAGCTTAGTAATGATCATGCCGTCCTCGGAAAGTTGGCTGCTATTATCGAAGTGGAGTCTGATAATAAAGAGTGGTATGGTGTAGCCGAACAGGCGATTAGTGCCATCTATGCCCTTTCGAAACATCCAGACAAACTTTGCTCAGAGATCCTCCGAAGAAAGACGAAAAACGTATTCCAGCGGCGAGCTGCGGCAACGCCTCAACCTAAATTGGATGAGGACAATGATACAGACATGATGGACGTAGATATGCCGGATGTAGACGCCGGAGAACAGGGACGGGAAGAAGAAGCGCCACCAGCGGAGACTGAAACTCCAGCACCATCCGAAAACAAGCAGAAGGGTTCTGTTGCATTATCGCAACTTCTATTTATAGTCGGACATGTTGCTATTAAGCAGATTGTGCATCTTGAGCTTTGTGAAATGGATTTCAAGAGGCGGAAGGTAGACGCTGAAAAGAACAAAGCAGCGGAGACACCAGCAGATAAGGCCGCGAAAGAAGCTGCCGATGATCTCGACATGATAGGAGGAACAACAGAAGATGATTTCACGGACGCCATGTCACACATCAGAGAACGTGAACTGTTATTTGGAAAAAATTCTCTACTCTCTAACTTTGGACCACTTGTGGCGGAAATTTGTTCCAATAACACAACCTACAAGGATCGCAACCTTCAAGCAGCTGCTACCCTTTGCTTGGCAAAGCTCATGTGCGTCAGCTCCGAATATTGTGAAACCAATCTTCCTCTTCTCATCACTATTATGGAGCGATCGAAGGATCCGATTATCCGTTCGAACGTGGTAATCGCTCTTGGTGATATGGCCGTCTGTTTTAACCATCTCATCGATGAAAATACCGATTTCCTCTATAGACGATTGAACGATAAGGATGCAAGTGTGAAGAGAACTTGTTTGATGACTCTCACTTTCCTCATTCTTGCCGGTCAAGTGAAGGTTAAGGGACAACTAGGAGAGATGGCTAAATGTCTCGAAGATGATGACAAACGTATCGCAGATTTGAGCAGAATGTTCTTTACTGAACTGAGCACGAAGGACAATGCTGTATATAATCACTTTGTTGATATGTTTAGCTTGCTGAGTGCCGAGAAGGAGCTTGAAGAGGATGCTCTCAGGAGAATCATTAAGTTCTTGGCTGGATTTATTGAAAAGGTATTTTGCTACATTTTTTGTATGTATTTATTTCACAGGAATTGGTACTGATCTGATAAATAGGATAAACATGCCCGCCAACTTGCCGATAAATTGGCAGCTCGATTAGCTAGATGTGAAAGCGAAAGACAGTGGAATGATGTCGCATATGCTTTGAGTTTATTACAACACAAGAATGAAGAAATTACCAAGTTGGTACAAGGAGGATTCAGAGTTGTACAGGCTAGTGCTTGATTTTACGTCGAAGGTGTGTGTTAGGCAGGAGATGAAAACTGGGAATGGGCTTTCTTGTATCGGATGGTTGATGATAATAATGATTACGGTGTTAGGGTTATGATCATCGAGAAATGATACTTGATACCTGGCGTTAGGTTGTATGATGTATTAATGATCTTGATGAATATAAGGTTTTCGACATACGATACCCAAGAATTTTCAAGTGCAAATATGGACTTGAAGTGATTTCGACGATGAGGATGAATGGATCATATCTACACTTCTCTTCTATCAAAATGTGCATTTCCTCAGCTAGCTACTCTATACTTGGATCACACATTTAGGTATATTATGTAGTGCTCTTGAAATAGTACCGAGAGAATACTAGGTACTATCTACTTTTAACATTCATTTCTCGACGAAAACTAGAAGTATTTGAGAAACGAATTGTCGAGCTCACCGGGGAAATGTTCACCTCCCCGGTGAGCTTTCAGCTTTTGTTTTCTTTACCAGATATGAGATGAAAACGACAATTTTGCATTTCCTCGCATGTATTGTGATATTGTGATATCTCACTGAGAGTAGAAGTACTGACGTGTTAGGAACGGAATAGAGTAAAATAGAGTAGAATCTCAATCACATCATGTTACACTGTACTATCTATCTATAATGTGGAATTTCCACGTCATTTGCTTTTTGCTCCAAATAATTTTTTGAAGGAAGAGTTACATAAAGTAGCTAAAATGGTTCTTTCTCGCTGTGTACTCCTACTATATTACCAGCGCCATCCATTTTCTTATATATGGACTGTAATGAGAGTAAAATAAAGTAAAGTTGCTTCAAGCTGCCTACAAATTTCGCAATAAGGGTATCATGCATATATTAATCGATCCGGATCGTCCTGCAACCTCCTCTTCCCTTTGCACATCCTGCGTCCTTTTCATTTTTCCTTGCCGGAGACTTCCTCCTCCCGTGTATCACTACCGCTTAATTTCCAATGCTCCACACTTCTACCCCTATGATATCGAATTTTTCCCCCTCCTCACTCAATGGTTCGTTTCCAAATGTAGGACAACTGCTACTTACGCCCTTCTCAAAGGTATCATCTAACCAGAGTCCATAATGTCCATCTCCACCTCCTATTGATAGAAATCCTGTTTCGCAGAGCATCATGTAGTCGTTTATTCCAGAGTAGGGGAAGGCTTTGAAGCGGATTCGTTCGGGTGTGCTGGCGCCTGATTTAATGGAGGAGGGAGATTTGGGAGGGGGTTGGGAGAAGGTGGGCGAGAGGAGTGAAGAGGGATGGGCGGGATTATGGTTCTGATTTCGAGGAGCGCCGATGGTGGTTGAGCGTTGCAAGTTCGTAGTATCGGAGGAAGGGGGAGGGGGGAGATTTGCTAGGAGGGAGGAGGAAAGGATGGTCGCGCGCCAGAGGAAACATTCTCCTGTGCCGAAATAGTGAGGTGCGGGGTGCGGTGCTTCAGTCAAGTATGCGCCAAATAACTATAGTCAATAATCTCATTAGCCACATGCCCAATCTCATACGCGTCGCAAAGACCTCCAAGATAACAACCAGACAAGAGATAAACAGAGATACATACCCCGCCCTCTCCATCCTTAACAACCAATACAAAACCATTCCTCAAGCCCCTCAAGTCATCACACTTCTTATAAAGCGTCCCCAAGCTAACCCCATCTTGTTCCAAACTATAAACCAAATTCCATTCCTCACACAACTGTAAGCGTGGGGGAACCAATAATCTAATTTCCTCCGCCAATGCGCGGCTCAACAATTGCGCAGACGGATCTGTATTTTCTCTCCACCCCTTCAACGTCACCGGATACAAAGGCGGTGGTTGAAATGGCGACGCTGTTCGATGAGGAGGTGTGTAGACGCCTTGGATACCGTTTTGTGCTGGGGAGAATGATGGAGATTGGGATTTCGCGTGATTAGAAGAATTGTTGTGATGATTCCCATTGCCGTTACCCGAATGAGTAGAAGGTTCGGTGGAAAAACGTCGCAGTAGTCCAGTGACTGCGGTGGAAATGGTCGGGACAGCCCAACTTGTGGAGTTTGAGAGGGCGGGGGTAGAGTTGCCGGAGGAGGACATGGGAGTTTCGTCGTGATAGCGATTATTTGGCATTGTGGATGGATGCGATTGTGAATGCGGTGTTGGAATGGTTTTGCTGCATTAATGGATCTGCTCGTAGGTATATGTTGTGTATGCGATGCGTGAGTGCTACTGGAAGGCTTCCTGGATTTGTTCCGAGGAAGCTTGGAGCCTTTATAAGATGGGAATGTGAAAGGTATAGCTAGCTTCGTGGAATGGATCTCGAGATGGTAACTGTAGTAATTGAGAGCAAGAATTATATGTTTCAAAAGCTGTCGTACTTGGGTAATTGGTTGGAGTGAATTCACCCATTCGTGGTCTGATGAAATGTAATGAAAAGATGTCGATTGTCGATTTCCAATTGCCAGTGCTTTGATTGTTGAAGGGGGGGTGCCACTAAATTTCAATTGGTTAGATTAGGTGAGATACGGATAAGGCTGAAAGGTGTGCGGGAGCCAAGAAGTGTTTGTTTGAGTGGTAGATATCAATGTTTCTTAATGCTAATGTTATATCTCGTTTTGGGAGATTCACTATATTTCTCTCAGCGAGATTTTATTATTCCGTCTGATACATAAAACATATCTCCAATAATATATACAATCCCAAGTTGACGGTTCAACGACATCCATGGCCGTTTTTGTACGTTATCAAAATGAATAATCCGACGATTTTATGTATGACAACCTTCAGAATGGACTCCCATCTGTATTACTGCATCAATTCAATATGCTGTGTCACCAATCCACAAATTACATACAAACCTGCACTTGAAACCCAAACAGGTAGATCATGTATCAAGAATCTTTCAATCATTTACTACCTATTATCCAAGAATTTCTTAATCCCCTCAATTACACCCTCGGGACTTGGCTTCTCAGCACAAACATCCGGTTCATAATCAAAAGTATTCTTAAGATAATCCCTAGTGGTCGGTCCAATCGTCGCGACGAGAGTCTTTCTCTTTCCATCCTCTTGTCCATCCGCTTGTTTTATTTTCCCGGTTTGGGAATCTAACATCCCGAGTGATCGTAACATAGCATCGCATCCTGTCGGTGAAAAAATAACTACCCATCTCGTATCCCTATTCTCCGTCTCCTTCAATAAAGCTTTAAAGTCTTCTTCGAAAGATTCCATTACCCCTGTACCATAAACAACTAATTCATCGACTCGAATTCGCTTCTCGACTGATAATTCTGGATTCATCAATGTTTTAGGAATGATATCCCGTCTCTGTTCACCAACCATGAAAAGTAAAGATGGTTTTATGGAGCGATCTTTATACCAATTCCCATAATGTTCTAACATGTAATGTGCCAATGCTTCTCCATTTCCTGATTCGGCACCAAAGATATTCAAGGCGGGGGTTTGAGGTATCGATCGTAATGCTCGTGAAGTAGCTGGGCCGACGGTATAGACTGGTATATTTTGTAGATATGGCCATGCATCGCTCTCTAGAATATTATTAGTCAACAATCTATATCACTCAATCAACTGAAATCCATTACATACCATCTTCATTTTTCCCCTCCTCCACCAACTTAGCAAATAATTCCACAGCCCTCTGACTTGTAAAAATCAAGCCTCCATATTTCTTCCCCTCTTCGTTCCCAACGCCCCTCTCCTTAAGTAACCTCTTAACCTCATCCACTCCTTCATCCACAAACCTATGTTCCAATACCGGCACAAAAATCGGTTCAAACCCCCTTTCACTTCCCTCTACCCCTCCCCCATACCTCATCGCATTAAAACTCACTTCCTCAAACCTCTCCTCATACCCATCATTCGGCACACTCTTCGTCTTCAACAAAAACGTGGGTATTCTCCCCATTCTTTCCATTCCTCAATTTCCTCCTCTCCTATCTTTCAAATTCTCACTCGTGTCGTAATTTCCCTAGATATAAACGTCAAAATCTCACTATCGTAAAAAGCACATGAAACTTTATCCATCCATCCCACTTGCGGGGCACATGTCGGAGAAATGACGATTAGCCTCTGCTCCAAGCTATCAGAACTACGACTCTTTCTATTCGACAATGACATGTCAATCTTTTAAGCTTAAACCATACCCCTGTACCATGCGGAAAAGGCGGAAAAGGCCGATCATTTTCCTTTTCTTACAAACCAATGCTTCAATTATTAATATATCTAGACATTTTTGTACATTTTCTAAACTTCAGACTTATTTCATCTAATTATATTCCTTACTTCAAATAATAAGAGTGAAAATGTCAGACGATACACAGGATGAAACCACAAATACACCTACCGCGAGCGCTGCCGTCCCTCTAAAAAAATATCCCAAAGGTGTAATATTAGGAAAAGATGGGAAACCGTAAGTTATACTTATTCTCGCCTCCCCTTCCTCCTCTCAATCTCACCATATCATATCACATATATCCACTTAACCCCCAAACTAACCCCTCCTTTCCCCAGCTGCCGCTCCTGCAACTCCTTCGCCTCCTTCACCTCCACCACCAAATCTCTCCAAACCTCCCAACCCTCCCCCACCCCCA
>PQXI01000227.1:0-55234 GCA_004786145.1 Botrytis paeoniae | reverse complement strand
GTTCTGTTTACTATGTGTAGCCATTTAGGATTGCTTTAGTTCTATGGTATATGCGAAGGCTTTTCTTGTGTGACCTCTACCACCTTCTACTCTTTTACACTATGTTTCCACACAATAATGCAACCTGGCATAAGATAGTTATGAGACAGTTGGTTTGGAAAGCAGAACTGCTTTCAGGGCTCGCTATGAGTTTGAGACATGGGTTCTAGATCTGTGTTTTTGAAGTATCACGATTACTAGTTGAGTGACTAAAATAACAGATTGAATACAGTGATGATAGTAGACTAGCAATAGTAAAATGTGTATTCTTGAGGCGATAATCTCAGTAAGATTTCAGGAGAGGTTTGTACTTGTGTAACATGCGGAGCTATCCTTCATGCAAATCTTCCTTGAATTCTAAATTCTTGGTAGATCGCGTCATCTTAGTATCTCTCCGGTAGTATTCCTGTTTTTGCGGATGGAGCGCTAAAGAGTCGAAGACATCTTGACATATTTATACTACCTGAATCTAAAAGGTAGTTTCAAGCTCCACTGGAATTCGCTAATTCTATCACCTTAGCCGCCGCTTCATCAAAGTCATCATATGCATATAGTGGCAATCCACTTTCAGCAATCTATAAATTTAAGAGAAAAGTCAGTAAAGAATCACACTTCTCAGAGTATTTCAAGCCAATACATTAACCACAATTAGAAAGAAAAAGGAAAACTTACAATCCTCTGCCCCTCCTTCTCATTCGTCCCTCTAATTCTAACAACCACCGGCACCTTAACTCCCAACTCCTTAAAAGCCAAAAGTATCCCCTCAGCAATCATATCTCCTAGAGTCAAACCTCCAAAAATATTGACAAAAACCACCTTCACCCTCTCATCTCTCAATATCACCTCAAAGCTTTTCTTTACCGTTTCCGCTGTCGCTTTCCCTCCAGTATCCAAGAAATTGGCAGCTTTACCTCCCGCATCCGCCAACGCATCTACAGTGTTCATAGCCAACCCAGCACCATTCACCAATGTTCCAATATTACCATCGCCGGCAAGTTTGATGTATACTATACCGTCTTTTTCGGCAGCTGTTTCTGCAGGATCTTGAATATCTGCGCGGGGAAGAGAATGAATTTCTGACTGACGATTCGAACTTTTAAAGGCGGCATCATCAAAACCGAAACGTGCATTCACAACCACCATTCTCTGATGACCTTCTAGTTTCGTTGCTTTTTGATTTTTTACGACGCATTCGAGGAGGAAGGCTTCTTTTTCTTTGAAGAGTTCATACAAGCCGGAAATAAGTGATTTCAACAACCTGCTTTGAGGTCTCAATCCCAAATGAGAGCTGCACTTATGGAGTACATTAGACATTCTGGCAGCATCGTATGAAAATGGAAGCTTTATCGATTTTGTAGAGGACTCATTCTCTTTACCCGGTCCCTGTATTATTAAACATGGACATCGGTTACTTCGATCAATGCCAATAGTAAGGTGGTAAGTGTGACCAGCTGGGCTTCTAATGATTTTCTTTTCGTCGAGCAATTTAAAAGCGTCTCCCTCTTTGAGATATATGGTTCTTCTTTGCGTCATGTTCATTTGTGAAATCCTTGGTGTTGGACGTACCCTCATCGTATGCATACCTCGCTTTTGAGAATGACTACCTGGAGCCACGCCATTACTTGATCTTCCGGAGCTCTCTAATAAAGTCTTCATAGCATTTCCAAATTTGGCTGGATGATTGACCATGGTAACTCCTACATTTTCGAAAGCCTTGATTTTTGTCAACGCATCAGGTTCCCCTGGTAAAGTAAAAGCTCCAGCATGACCCATGACTCTACCTGGAGCTGCATAAACACCAGCTACTAGTGCTGCGATAGGTCTATGAAAGGTTAGTATAATTCAAAAGGTCCGTAGGAAACTTACTTGGGATTTGGAGAACGTTTTTTATATTCCTTAATCCAAGCTGCAGCCTCAAGTTCTGCTTCACCACCAATTTCACCGATAATGATGATTCCTTCAGTATCATCATCATGTTCAAAAATCTTTAAAGCATCCACAAAATTAGTGCCAGCCAATATGTCACCACCCATTCCAATGCAAAGACTTTGACCAAGTCCAGCCCTAGTCGTTGATGCGACGGCTATTGATATTAGCATTGATCAAGACTATCTGCTTAGTATCTTACCTTCGTAACTTAAAGTTCCAGATTTAGCAACAATGCCTATACGACCTGGCGTGAAGCAAGAAAGGGGTTGGAAACCGATTCGACATTTTCCAATTGCTGAAATAATTCCTGGGGCATTGGCACCAACCAATCGACTTTTCGACTGAGTGTCCAGTATATTGTGTATCTTAAACATATTAGCTCTGTGCTATTGTAGATAAATGAAATCATACCCTTAACATATCATGTATAGGAATGTGTTCAGCGACAGCAACAATAAGAGGAACTTCCGCTTCAATGGCTTCTTCAATTGCGCTTGGTGCTTGATGAGCTGCTACATATATTCCAGTTGCATCTGGTTTAAGTTGTTCCATTGCCTATTTCGGATTGTTAGTAAAATTAACATCCATAGTCGTGATATACTTGCCTCCTTTACAGTAGGTAAAACTGGTAATCCCAAATGCTCTCCGCTCTTTCCAGGCGTCACACCACCAACTATGTTAGTTCCCCATTCTATTGATTCTTTTGCGTTTGCTGTGGCCTTTATAGAATATTGAGATCAGCAAGGGAATCATTAATGATCCTTAATTTTGGGATTTCACCTGTCTACCTGTACCGGGTCAGTCATGATACATATGTGAAAAAGAACAGTCAATTGCACCACATCATACCTGTGAAACCCTGAAATATAACCCTAGTATGACTTCCAATCTTCAAATTCTTGATTGTTTCTCCATATCTATCCTCATGTATATGTTTACCATCATCCCTACGTACAAAATGCTTCAAAGTTCTTGTGCTGGAGTACCCAAATCTACCCCGCGTGAGAGCTTTTGAACGTATCATGTTATATGTCTAGTTATGTGTCCGTAGTTGAGAAAGAAACACAAACACCAAGTATGTACGATATAAAATAGACAGGCTACTAGGTATAAACAAATCATAAAGTACTCTCGCCGTCGTAATAATCAATATAGTTGTTCAGGAAGTAATTAAAAGATTTACCTCAAGCTACAAACCTCGAACCTCGGGATCACGCATCGGGAATAAACGCCGATGAGCTTGAGCTTGAGCTTGAGCTTGAGCTTGAGCTTCACCTAAACCCACCTGCAGTCTTCACATGTGTGGGGAAAGCAAACCACGTAGTAGGTACGCACGATCTCTTGCATTGAATTCTGGACCTCTACGATACCTCCATACACTCTTTTCCGCTTTCCCACCTCATACAAAAACGACTAGTAAAATGATGCATAACTCGTTCCACATGATAAAACCCAAGTTCTGATTTCCCGTTCCCGTCACCTAATATGTATCTACTCGGTGTCTTGCGCCGTCCGTCCGTCCATCCAAGCAATAATTGATGGAAGCTAAAGACGAGCTAGAGCGCATTCCACCAATCCACGATGCAGAGAAATCATTTTGGGTTAGCCGTGGATATCCCGAGCTGGTGAATGCGCTACGCGACTCTATGAGAGAGGGATGGCATGAGTTATAAGTTACTATTAGGAAGCTACTACATTCTAATCGTACTTTGTTTACGCACATGATACTTAATTAACATTTGTATTTACTACACCATACAAAGTCTCTCATTTGTTTTATAATTCGAAATTCCATTGTCAAGAAATACAGAAGTAGTGGATCGTTTGTTATCCGCACACTACACTTCCTGCTCTGGACCATTGAACGCATTTTAATTCTATTCCTCTACATACTCTAGAACACCGAGCAAACACAAATCAACACTATCACTCCAACTCAATCGCAATCATGACAGTCGAACCAAAAGGTATATTAATTTCTCTATCCCCTTTCCTTCCCGCAGTAACCCCGCAGCTAACCCCTCTCTCAGACCTCTCCAACACCCTTAGCAACCTCACCATCAACCCCTCCTCCACCCCCTCCAAACCCTTCTCCAGAGCCAAAAAATCCATATCCCTCGCCGACTCCTGGGAAGACGAAGCCTCCTCCGGTTCCGACACTGAAACCGAAACCGACACTACTCAACCCCGATCAACAGAAAATACACTATCCCCCACCTCCTCTTCATTCCCCTCCGCACCACCACCTACCCCTATTTCTCCCCCTCCACCTAGCGAACACTTTCCACCCCCTCCATCTTCTTCTTCCCCCAAAAAACCCATCAATTCCTCCTCTGCACAAGAATTTGAGAATCCCTATGGTTACCCCGGCCCCTCATCCTCCTCCCCCAATTCTGCGCGGGGTCCAGAACGCAGACAGGAAAAAACAGATGCCGTGGCTCGACGACTTATAGCAGGTGCATTGGGTGTTCGCGCACCGAAGAAAACAGAGGAACAGAGGGAATATGACCGGGTACAAAAGGAAAAGGAGATGAAGAGGAGGAAGGAAGAGAGGGAGGAAGAAGAAAAGAGGAGGCAGGAGGCAGAGAAAATCAAGAAAGGGGTGTGGGATGATTAGTTTGGTTCATGGGGAAATTGAGGAGAGAAGTACGGAGAAGGATGATGGAACAAGGGTTGAGGGCTAAGACAGATTTGATCTGGGAGTTATAAGCGCGAAGTATAGAGCTTAGAAGTAAGAGGCGGACCATGCATACATGTTTTACTCTCTTACGCATTCATTCTACGCCGAGGTATAGCACCCATCGAATGTGTGCATGTATAGATGCACAAGTTACCATTACAGAGCAACGAGGCTACGTTGATTTTAGGCCGCCAGTTTGGTAGCAACTAAGAATTATATCCTTCATAAAGATGGAAGTCCACACTAGATACTCATACCGAGGAATCGGGGCTGATTGTAGGATGATTTCCTCGCAAAGTCACAATGTAATGAGAGAGTAAATGAAGGCAGTGGAAAGGACTTCACAGCGCATGCACTCTCAATATAACAGCAGAACCTATGTTAGAAACACATCAAACAAGAATCACAACAAAACCAAAGCGTACATCAGATGAGATGCTGAAAGATCCTGTCACAATTTGAGAACATCTTTATTTTCTTCCACCCAAGGAAAACAAGCATCTAAATTCTGTCCTTCGTGGCTGCAGCCAGAAAATATGCCCTGAAGTATGAAGAAACACTATTTGACGCCTCCCTAAAACACGCCAATACCGCGATGGAAAACTGACGAGTCATCCCCCAAACACAAGGAAAAAATAGCCCAGATTAGAAGATCGTTTTCGCTTTGCAAGATGTTAAATGTTAACTGCCAACGCAGCGTTGCACATTCTTCTCCTTCGGTCTGAGCTATCAGCCATCTCCAACCAGAGTTATCCTAAGCCCTGGTACCATTTCGCCTCTCCCTATCATGCGCATGCCGAATTGTTATGGTATCGTATCGTCGTGTAGTGGAATGGATGAGAAAGCAAGGGATGATTTATTTGCCACCAATTTGCTCTTGATGGACTTCAAGAGTGTCACCATCTTGCATATCCAACTGAGGAAAAATGCGTTAGTTAAAAGTGATGCGACACAGTAACACAGAAATATTCCCCGATGAATACAAATATCAAATCCTCCACAAAATTATAATAATTAAATACACACCTTATCTGGGCTATCTGTAGCTTGAACACGGCTGCCATCGAAGAGGAAACGAACGGAGTTTGGTGCTTTGCCTTGTCTTTCGCAGAAAGCATCCATCAACTTCTTCAACTGAGTGGAACGCTTGATCTTGAAGAAGACTTCATTGTTGTTATCGGTAACCTTGATGTTCAAGTGCTCGGAAACAGGGGCTTCGGGTCTCTCGCCAGCTGGGGATCCCTCATTGTCGGACATTTTGAAGTTGACGTTCGGGAAATGGGTAGATGAAATTTGTGGAGTGGGTGTTTCTGAATTCGAGGCTGTGGGTGGTGGTGAATTGGTTAGTTTATGAAATAAAAAGGATTATTATGTAACAAATAAACTTACAATACAGGAGTAGATTTGACTTTAGTAAATCGATCTACTTTTAAAGTGTCTGTAAAAGTTACCAGTTGTGTCGGGTCGAAGGTTAAGAGGAAGTCGAGTGGTAAGGAATTATGAGGAAGTCAAATTCACGCTTGTGGCTGATGACGCTAAGCTTTAGTAACACAAAAAGGAAAGAGGAGTGGTGTGGGTGGAGGGGTTCTGATTGGTGTAGTGTAGTTTGCTGGAGGCTATTGTAGTCTTTCATCTAGATATAAAAAGATTCTCAAGGAAGCAAAGAGTGAATGAATAAGAATTCACAATAACTCCAGACTTCTATCTACCATTGAATACCTTTTTGAAAGAGATCGGTTGCACCTATCGCATTTGGAATCAAAGATCAATACAGTATCTAGGTACCTAGGTTGTCGCAGTTACATACGTTCAAAAAGAAACTATCTGGTGGTTCATTTGCTGAGAATCCAGGTTGAATATGGTGATCACATTTTTCTATCAAGTCAAATTGCTTTTTTCAGAAGTTATTGATACTGATCTTTATGGACTTTTAGCCACTCAAAAATGATATAACTACAGAACAAGCCTGCCATTCTAAAGCTGTATGTTACACTCACCAATAGATGTTGCCTTTTGCAAAGAGCTGACAATACTGAACTGGATAAAGTGTGCCATCCAAGGTCAGCATCTTTCTCTCAAAACCAATTGGGAACTCAACTGATGATTTACATATTAGATTGTCTTGCAAAGAATAATTACAATGAAGAGAAGTGTACATCACAGATTGATGCACTATATGATTGCTGTAATGCATTCTATGAGAAGAATGGTGATGATGCAAAGAGTGTCTCCTGTCCCAAAGCAAACTTGCTACGGTTGAAGATGAAGCAGAGATCAGAAGGGAGGCAGGCATGAAATAATACCTAGTAGATGTGCGCTCTAGATAAGAAACGATCATGAAGGCTTTTTATATCCATTTATTGATACCGCAACTCTCATAGTATACTCTCACAGTATGCCGACATTGATAGATATATTATATAAAACACCATCACATATCACTCTTTTATCACATCAATATTACAGTTGAGTTTCTTACGAAAAGATGTAACTCTCCAAGTTTACTGCCATCCTTCACACCTCCGAAAAGGTCAGGTAACGGAAACAGGAAGAGTCTTTAATATGGCCGATCATGAGCGCGCAAAGAGATCCCAATGGACCTAACCAAACATTGAAGGCTTGATTCGAGACTCTAATTAGAAGGGCGGTAAAAACATTGTAAAGAGAAAATGTCCAAATTTGCAAGCAAGAAATCTCTTAAATAGAAGATTTCCTTAGCGTCAAATTGCGTATCGCGCTAAACTTCACCTGGTACTCAAAAGTCAAGATCGCATCTAAAAATTAATAATCCCTGACATTTCAGGACGCGACTAAATTGTTCCAAGGCCGAAGCTTCAATTTGTTGACTTGAGCATTTGGTCCGTCCATATAATATCAACATTAAACAAATTGTACACTACTTTCTCTTACTTCTTTCCCTTTCCAAGTATCGCATTGTAAAATATGGCGCCCATGTCAACGCGCAATTCTACGATGAATAACCACACAAATGGATTGAATGTACCAAAGTCTCAGGTAAACATTAATAGCCTGAATTATACGGGAATTGAAGCTGACTTGAAGTTTCCTTTTTCTAGAATCATCGTGAAGGAAGTTGGCAAATGATAGCTGTAAGTTTCTTTGGAATGCGATTCAGAATATTCAAGAATGCTAAACCCCGCGCGCAGCAGGAATCAAGATTTGAAAGAGAACTTTCTGAAGACCCTTCTTCTTATGATGGAATGTCGCGCTATGGAGAAGAGCAAGAGCAAGAGCGAGGTCAGTAATTCTTATGATTTTTTAATGATGTTTATGCGCCTTATATTTACTAACTTCTATAATTGGTAGTTGAATATGAAAAAGCAGCTATGTTAGGAAGTTCTGGAGAAACAGAAGCCGTCTTATACCCCCTTCAAGATGCTGCGAATCGAGTTGGAAATGAGGTGGAGAAGTTTGCGGAATTTCTTGATGGTTACAATCCTTTAAGGGTGACAGATGGGGATGAGAGACGAGAGATGGCATTCGATTTGATTGAGCTCTATCATAGGACTGCTCTCGATACATTAGACCGTTTACGAGATCGCCATGAATCCGAACGCCGAAGAATGGAGGGTTTGAGTTGGAGAAAGAAGATGAGAGGTTTCAAAATCACGCAAGATACTGATGAAGTGGACATGGAAAACTCGGACGAGGAAGAGGAGTTTATAACAAATTCCAGAACAACAGTGAAGGATCTGATTAGATGGGAACAGGAGGCGCAAACTTGGGACCTTCTGAGAAGATTGGCACACTTACGATTTCCCGGACCAGATAACGGAAAAGAGTTCGAGCCTCAACAAACACCTTTAAATCAGTATTCGAGTGAACGAGAAGCTTGGGATCGTTTTCTACAGACAGATAATCTAGCCCTGGAACGAAAAACTGTGCTTCGATGGCTTCAGGATACGGCCGAGGAATCTGGAGAAGAAATTGACGTTTTAGTACAGGATTTACAGCAAAATGCGGAGAGGGGAGATATTATCGCGCATGGTTGGTTACACACCAGGGCAGCCATCAAGCTTCAGAAAAATCAACACTCTTGGCCTCGAACTGTCGACCTCAATTCTAATGAAACCCAAAAAATGATGTGGAATGCATCCAAAACTGAACCCCTAGTCACTCAGCTGGATCCTGATTCAGTAACCCGTCAAGGCCGAAAGCTGGAGGTACAAGACGAATATTTCGAGCGCGCTATTTGGTTGGGGTGTTATGAAATGCTCCGTCGAGGCAGAAGCCCAGCTGAAATCAGAGAATGGTGTATGGATCGAACCGAAGTATGGAGAGCAGTTAGCATGTCTGGACTACCGGATGAAAAGTCATTGGAAGATGACGAGGAAGGGGACATCGCATCTGGTGCTCTTTGGCGACGCATGTGTTTTGCACTTGCACGAAAAGGCGGCAATGATGAGTACGAGCGAGCAGTATATGGTATTCTCTCTGGTGACATCTCGAGTGTTGAACCTGTTTGTCAATCATGGGATGACTTAATTTTCACACATTACAATGCCTTGTTGAGAACACAATTCGATAACTACATTCAATCGGGACCACAGGTATTGATGAACGGAACTTTGGGCTTTGGAGCACTTGACGCTGTTGTACTTCATGGGGATAACGCGGTCGCTGGGAAACGACTGGTAGAAAGCTTAAAGACAGATTCTCGAACTGCAGGGGAAAGCTCACAACCGATGAAATTGCTTCAAGGTGTGTTGATTGGAGAGCAGTTTGCGGACTTTATTTATCAACAAGGTCTGGCATTATCAAAATTTGCGAACGCCGAGACCACCTCAAACTTAATACCTCGAACGAATGAACAACCTAAAGACCAGGACATCACCAATTATGTCAATTTGGGTGACCACGACAGTTTGCGAGTTTTCACTCATGCTATCCTTATTTTCAGAGGTCTTGGGCTAGACTTGGGTGGTGTACTTAAGGAGTCAGTCATTGAAAACGTGATCGTTGCGTACATCAGCTTCTTGCGTCTTGCCAATAAAGGGGAGCTCATACCTCTATATTGTTCACAACTCTCCGGAGCAAGAAGATACGCCACACTAAGTCGTACTTTGATTGATATTACAGATCATGAACAACGAGTCACCCAAATCAGATTGATGAGAGAGCTTGGATTGGATGTTCAACAATTTGTGAACTACCAGTCAAGATTCCTTCTCTCAGACCATCCTGATGGAGCTAAAGACTATCCTTCACCTAAGGACTTTCAGGTATTAACAGATGATGGCAAAGGAGGCAAGACAATAAAGAAGGATTTTATGGGACAGGATTCCGAGACCCTCGATAGGATTGACCTTCTACTTATTAGAAGTTTAGAGTGGTATCTACTTGTGGATGGACTTTGGTCTGAGACATTCATGGTTGGCAGGATGCTATATCAACGGTTTTATAGTAAGTTCTCACATTCAGGTTTCTCAAAAAATACTAACTTATTAGAAAATATGCATCTTTCCGCCGCCTTCAATTTATCCCAAAGAATTTCAAGTTCTGAAATCGCATTGTGTAAAACCCAAGCATTATTGGGCGAGAGCCTCGATTTCTCAGGTTTGGAATCGGAAGACAATGAAGATCTAACTGAAGTCCTTGATGGCTCAGCAGTCAAAAAGAGATACCTTAAAAAGTATATGGTTGAGCAAGCAAAGAGCTTTCGAGAACTCGAAACATTGGCCTTGACTTTAGATCGCATAGAGAGCGTATGGGGTCTATACTATCTCATGCAAGAGTGAGTTACTTGGTATCTGAGATCAGTTCTATTGCTAACATTTTTACAACAGGGCCACTGACGTTACAATTATCAAAGAATACAAGCGGTCCTTAGCCCAAACCCTTCCAACAGCTAAACTTTGTGCAGACCCATTGCTTAATGGATGGTTGACAACAAGTCTACAAGGTAAGCAGGTCTCCTTAATCCATTGGCAAAGAAACTAACAAATTTCCACAGATCAACCTGAATTCGCAAGATTACGAGAAACCTATCTCCCTGAGACTATTTTGGCTTGGATCGCAACATTACAGATGGCTGGACCTATGTTGACACGTGATTACTTGATGGTTTCTATGGATCTAGCTACTATTATTGCTGCCGAAGATTCCGATCTATTGGAACTCTTCTCGAAAACCGGAAGAATGCCAGAGCTCGTGAATGCTCTTGCCTCATCAAGTAAAGAACTTCTCATCATGTCAAGCAAAAGCAAGAGAAGTACAACATCGAAAAATAGCAAGAAAATGAAGGAAAGAGGATGGACGACGGAATTGTGGAACGTTAAGTCATAGATATTTGTATGATATGATAATATGGTTTGGAGGTGAACACTCTCATTCGATCTTCATCATGATAATTGAAATGAGATGTTGATGGACATCAGGATGCATTGGGTGGGATAGAAGGCTAGGTACGCCACCCCTGTTGCGATTGATATTTAATGGCTTCATATCAACCTACCATTGTTGAGATGAGAGTAAACGCCCGACGGAATTTAAATTGGGAGAAAGCATGGCTTGCAAATTATAATGGTTGGTGTGTACAATATGAATACTATACTAGGTATTTACAAACTAGGTATTCCGAAATCGATTCACTTATTCATTTTAATCTTTGATATCACCAAGCATTTATTTCTTATTACAGCATTTCAAAGATACCTAGGTACTTTTAGGTAGGTACTTGATTAATTTCTCATTGAGAAACAAAACAAAACAAACGAAACAAACAGTTGGTCCAACGTTTCGTGTCAAGGTATTATTAGTAAGCATTGATATACCTAGTATTGTTTGTGCGGTTCTTAACCTGTCAGATTGAGAGAATTGTTCGTATAGAGTATTTTATATAGATTTAGAAGGATGAGGAAAGGCTGACTTGGTTTTAGCTGTTGGTGTGGTTATGGTATGGTATGGGTGGTAGTGTCGTGAGCTGGGAATTGGGAAAGCGGCGCAAATATGGTTGTATTTTGGGAGGGTTGATGGGCTGGGCTGACATGAGATGGGATGGGATGGCTTGAATGGATACTGGATGGATACTGGATAGGCTTTGATGGGTAGATGCTAGGTAGGTGTAGAGTGGTTTGAGATGGTGTGTTTAGTTGGTTGGTTAATTATTCAGATAGTTGGTGATTTACTCTATAAGTTGGTTGGATTGGTGGTTTGAGATGTGAAAATAGTGATATAGTGACGTAGGTAGTGATATAGGCAGTGAAGAGAGAAGAGAAAAGAGGGGATTTAGTAGTAGGTAGGTAGTCTTGACTGGTAGATAGATAGATAGATAGACTCTTGTTTTAAGAAATTGATACATTTGGGTATATAAATGACGATAAAGTGTTTGGAGGGGGTCAACGATATATGCTTAGGGAGTGATGGTCAATATATATATAATGGTGATTTGGTAAAGGGGTGGTAGGTTGAGGGATGGGTAGGGAGAGAGAGAGATGGATGTGATAATGATGATATTGTAGGTTATGTGTAATATATACAACAGTGATCTAGGTGGGGGTGTAGTATACTGGGTTGTATATACATATACAATAATTGGTGGGTAGGCTGAGAAGATAGGAACCTTGAAAGAGATCGAGGTAATGATATAATAGGTTGTATATATACCTATACATGTTGATTATCTAGATAGAAGGCTGAAAGATAGAAACAGGGTAAATCCAGTGGCAGGTAGATAACAAGATATGTATCAAGTCGGAGTCCGGTCATAGATAATAAGTACTTTTCATAAGGAATGAATATACCTGTTTATCTATATGACAATAGATAGTAAAATAGACATCTAGTAATAAAAATTGTACCAATCAAAATTAAGAGCTATAATAACTTCTTGAATTATATTCCAACTATAAAACTTGAAGATATACTATTCTTCTCTCACTCCACAGTATATCGTTGAATTGTTTCAATTCTGGGGTAAATACTAACTTTAGTAAATGACATATATACACTTTGCATCATTCACTCTTTTTCCATCTCAACCAACTCCTTACCTATCATTATACCAAGGTCTATCCTATCTACCTACCTACCTATGTATATTGGCTCTCCCCTAGTAAACACTGCCTCGCCTTCCCTTGCCATTTTTGGGGGCCATAGCTTATTCAGTTAAACGCGATCCCGTGGTTAACAATTAACCTAAACCAAAGTAGCTCTTACCCTAAAACTACCTAATTCCCTTGTACAACAAAATAGAAATTAGGATGGCGACAACATCTTACATTCAATCTCGATCATGTCAACAGTGTCATCTAGTTTATCTTCAGTTGTAGCAGGTAAAGGTAATTTTGGTCACTTTCATATCAATCGATTTGTTGACACCGATATCGTTAATGCGACCGAGCTCCATTCTAAAATACAATCACCCAACGCGAATCAAGTTAGTAAATTCGCTCTCGACATCACATCCACCACGAAGAATTCGATGGCACAATCATCGCGTCCTGCGTCGGGTCAGAATACCACGGACCTTACACCTACAGTTGCACCTGGTAAAACAATACAGAAAGATCAATCATCTTCCTCGCCGAGAGGCGGTTTCGGCGCGTTGCCATTGGAGTTGGTAGAATTGAATTCGAATCAGGCTACCGATGGAGTTCTAGGTCCCAATAAAGATGGCAGAGTTCGAAATCCCGTACCATCTAAGTTAAAAGGCAAGACCGATAATAAAAAGGGCAATTTTGGTGTGATGCATATGGGAGCTAGCACGCCAGGAAAGAAAGAGGCACCAGGGAAAGATGCTTCAGCTGAACGTGATGCTGCAGCAAGAAGGACGAGCGAGAATACCGCATCACGAGCGAAAGCTGCTGCCAATGAAAAATATGCTCCTCCGAAAAAGAGGGGACTCGAGGCGGCAAAAAATGAAGGTGGGAATCGCGCGTCGCCGTTTGCTTCACGAGATGATCACAAACAACGTGCGAGGCCGCTAACTCCTGATGAGACTAAGTACGAACAAGCGCGATTGTTGACATTATTAAGAAGCATCAATCCAGTCACCGTTGTCGATCAGGTTTGTAAAGCAGTGGCATATTTTGGGGGTATACCTGGTGCTCCACCACCGGAAGATGGTATCTTTCCTGAAAGTGCGAATACAAGAGAGACTGGAGCATTATTTATAGGATGGCTGGCAGAAATATTTCCCGATCTTTCAGCCAACCCTGAACCACCACCAATACCAAGGCCACAAGAACCACCATCTGCCAAGGGAAAGAGGGGTCGTGGAAGACCACCGAGAGACTCGAAAGGTCCAGAGAATGGCACATCCGAAGCGCCTGGTCCCGCAAACGGTTTTGGATTCGGTCCTGCTGTTCAAGCTCCAACTTGGGGATTACCTCAATCTGTAGCTTTAGTTAATACTGCGCCTCCGATGGCAGCTCCACCAATACCAGTGACAGCAGCAGCAGCACCACTTCCATCAGCGGCAATGGCTAGTCCAAACTTTAGTCGACCAATCCAGGCAGAGTCAGATCGACCAGCTACTCCCCTCAAAGGACAAATCGAGAATCATGCTCCTAATACCGAATCTACAAGCAAGCGAAGAAGGGGTAGACCTAAAGGATCAAGAAACAAGGGAAAGGAAGTATTAGCAGGGAGTGAGAGTACTGGTGGATTGAATAATGTCGATACTACTATAGCAGATCCAGCGCCATCGGAACAAAACGTCCAGCATCAACCCGCAGCAGTTGCAAAGATGGTAGCTGATAAACCCGTTTCTACGAAGGAATCACCAATTGTTCCAGTGACAGACGCAAACAATAAGAGTGGTCAGCCACAACTCACATACTCGGCAGAACATTGGAACCCAGACTCAAATAATAACCATAATCATGCTTCTTCAATACTTCCACCAGATCAATATAGCCCCGAGGAACGTGCTGTTATCGAAGCATTTCAAACACCCGCAGAAGGACCTACTGGTTTCAATTCGACCCAAGGCACACCCGTAAACAATGGTACTCCCACAGCTGGCGGTACAAAACGAAAGCGTGGTCCCAATAAGCCTAAAACTGCTCCAATGATTGCATCTCAAAACATGTCAGGATCGCAATCGCAAACTAGTCATACTTCTAAGAACATCAGTCCTTTACCCGCACCTGCTGAAATTCCCGTTGTGCAAAAAGATACATCCACTGTGCAATGGGAATCTGTACCTCCAATGGTTGAAACTCTTGTTCCACCACCTCCCAAACGGCAGCGAAAGCCAAAGGTTCCTGGAACCAATGGTCCTTCCACTGGCAAAAAACCTGGTTCTTCGGTTGTTAGTAATGCTACACCTCCTATCCCACCAAGTTCTATTCCAGATTCCCCGGCTACTTCAGTACAAAGTATTCAACAGACGCAACAAAACACACCTGTAACTCGACCTGCTGATGGATTGGAAGCTCATTATGCTCGATTTCAACAAGATCTCGGACAACAGAATGGACGCAGTATCACTCCTACAACTTCAACAATCACACCTCAGGGACGTCAACATCAAAAAACTGCATCGATTCCACAATCAACACCACAACAAATGGCCCAGCAAACTTCTCAACAGCCTCAGCAAGTTCAAATGCAACATCAGACGTCACAGCAAGGCCACCCACGCGATGATCAGACTCAAAAGATGACACAAAATGTTCCGAGAAATGCTTCGAATAGTTATTTCCCGAATCATAGTGGTACTAATTATGTCTCACAATATTCCTCTAATCCGCAAGCAAACCAACGATATAGCGCTCATCAACCATCACCTCAGATGGGTAACAGCTACCGAGCTGGTACCATGACCCAAGCCTCACCACAATTCGCACATGCCGAAAATTCTTACCGGACAGCTAGTCCTCACACCATAGCTCAATCATCACCTTCTTTCTCTCAACCTGATACGTCATACCGAACTTCATCTTCCCTCGCTAATCCTTCACCAACTTATTCGCAACCAGAAACATCCTATAACCCTCGCACAACAACTATTTCTACTGCAACTCCATCCTACTCTCAACCTGATTATAAACCTTCTGCTTTGAATCAAACCTCATCCTATACTCGTGCTACCCCAACAACTCATCAACAACAATCTTATAATCAATACGCAGATCCTTCTTACATTGATCTTCCCACTCTAGATCTTCCTACCTTGGGCCATACATCCGCGTCTGCTTACGGTCAAACGAATATGAATACTTTAGGTGGTGGTAGTTCGAGAAGTAATGCAAATACCAATAGCGTTTATGGTACGAGCTCTGGATTGGGCAATGCATTTGATGGAGGTGCGAATGATTTATTAAGGAATAATAGAGCGGGAAGTGGAAGTTACGGGGCAGGTGGTAGTGCAGGTGGTTTTGATGGGGGCGAGGAAATGAGGCAGAGGTTAATGAAGGGTATGTTGGGGAGAGATAGATGAAAATTTCATCCGCAAAACAATTTTTCCCGGTCAGCAGTGGATTTGGATGAAATTTTGGGAATGAGTAGTAAAAAGCCTACTCATGATCGATCATTAACGACCTACTCACTGAACTTGAAGATGATGCTTCAATAATTTACTTAATACGATGAATCAACGGATCCAAATCAGTTTTTCCCTTTAAGCCGAATCTGAAGATCAGTCACGAGGAAGTTGGAAAGGTCTGATCTTGAATTTTTTCTTTCGTTTCGAGATGGGGTTCGAAACCCGATCATAAATCTTTGTGGTGCTGAAGATGGAATGTATGCGGGGTATCTGGTTTGTTGTGAATGGCAAGTGGCAAGTACGAAATAGGAAATGTGAAAAAAGACTTTCGTTTGGTTCTCTTATTTGGTGTGTATCTATGCAGATGAAGTCGGAGATTTTGTTTGGGGGTGCGAGATATGTTGGAATGGGATAGGATCTGCTAGGTTGAGATGGCATGGGATGGGAGTGAATAGATATCAAGTACATTTCTTTTCCTTTACATTGAGTTACATTTGTTTCTTTTGAGATTGGGGGGGGGGTTACTTTTTTTTTCTCCGAGGAGGGAATTGGATGATAAAGCAAAGGGAATGGAAGGGAATGAAATGGAGGGAGGGGGATGGGGGGATGGTGGATATGTGGGTGATACCGTGGGTGCTTAAAGGGAAATTTATTAAAGCAGTAATGATACCATTTTGATTTCGTGCACCTTGCCTGTCGAACTTGTTTGGTTTGCTTTGTCTGCGGTGTTTTTGATTCGTCTTGTTTTGATACGCTGTGTTTCGGGGGTTGAGATGTGTTGTGTTGGGTTTCTGGAGTAGACTGCTGGGGAGATTATGAGGTACCTGTTTGAGTGGGTTTTTGGAAGGGATTTGATCACAAGATGAGAGAGAAGATCTGGGAGAAGGGCGTGAGAGAGAAAGAGCTGGAAGGATGTTGGATAGATACTATCGGTTATGTCATAGGCGAGTAAGTATCAAATTCGCGTTTATTACTTTCTTTCTCTCTCTCTTTGATTCTTTCGTCGCTTGTGGATTTTGAGGGTATACTGTTGTTGTTTCTGTTGAAGGGGCTGGAGTGTTCTAATAGGTATTTAGAGTAGGTAGGGGAATGAGAGGCGGGTTCGAGGGTTTGAGGTGAGGGAATGGGGGTTGGGGGTTTGTTGTGGCTGTGGATATAGATATGAGAGGGATATTGAAGGAATTCTGGAGAGAAAGGAAAGAAAAAGGGAGGAAGAGGGAAGAGGAATGTGTAGACGAGGAGGGGGAAGCCAGGGGAAGATCATGGAGAGTGGAAATGGGAACATGGAAATGGGAACATGGAGGGCAAAGATATATGTATCACACTACAAAGCTTGGCTGGGGTATTACATAGCCGAGCGTATATAGTACAAGCTAGGACACATCCCAATCTAGGGACCAGAAGGCACCATTGGTAGTGAGATACTTCTCATATATAGTTCCTGAAAAAGACATCTGTGATAGTATTGGAAAGATCTCATACAATTACGAAATCGCAGAACCTTTTCGCTTCACTATCGGATTCACATATATCACGCAGTACAAATTGAATTATTATTTGAAAAGAGATGATCATTTTTTCTTCATATCCTAAGTAACCTGAGATATGTATTTAGGTAACTGTATGTAGGTGACTAACTAATTTTCCTTCTTTCCCCGCTTGCATCTTTGTTGTTGTCTAAAGAAATGAAATGAAAATTGATCATGATAAACTTTTGTATGAGAAAAGATAACTGAGTTCGTGCTAATGAAATGGTGCTATTTGTGATATTTTTGTGAAAGGGGAATTCTAGATTTCCATCCATGCATCCGTCCTAGCTGAGACGTTGCCGTGTGTCGTTAAGGATAGGAGATATTCTAGATACGGAATATCAGATGTCGGGGACTACAGCAAGGGTTTCGAGCAAAGGTCGATAAATGTTGTTGACAATAGCAGCCATCCTCAGCAAGGTGTGAAGACTGTTGCTATTTACAGTAAAGGTGTCGAACTGGAAATGCGATTGAGGTGAATCCTAGAATTTGATGACGCGAGGTGGATACTGATGAAAGCAAGGGGATAAAACTTTTGGTGGAGAGCCTTTGAAGATATTGAATTTGCAATTTTTTTCGATAGTTCTCCAGGACGGACTGGAGATCTCTGCAGCGAATGTGTCGATAGGTGCCAACTAGATCCGAAATTTGAAATCCTTAGGTATAGTTGACGGAAATGCTGATGAGAAAAACTGCTGAGGACGAAACGAAGGATTCATTTGGATACTGCGAGGATGGCATGAAATTAGTGTTTCACAGGAGGTCTGATCCTCCATGTGCTCACCGATGAATCCGGAAGTAATCTCGTGATCATCATGAGAATGACATCGAGGAATACAGTTGTAGTGGGTGTCTTTGCAAAACTGCCCGGCGATGGTTGTTCGAGAAATAGGAGGGATTGTGTCCACATCAGGGTTCCGGAAACTCATAATCGTTGTCAGCAGTTTCGTTTGTTCCTCTGAATTCATTTTTTAAAGCCTCAGCGAAAGTCTCGTCGTCGAAGTCTGTTTCAAATGCGTTTGCCTCTGGGTACGCGTCGATTTCCGGGCCTGCCTCGTCAGTTTCCATCGGTTCATTAGCACCACCCTCTTCTGCGTCCTCTTCTTGACCTGAATTATGATATACACCTGGTCCTGTCATATCAGTATCACCTTCTCTGAGTAGGGCCAGAACTTCCGCTTTATCGAGGGCTCTGTAATCCGCAACGATGTCAATCGGATTGCCATTCTCATCCTCAATGACACGACCCAAAGCCGACATTTGACCATGATTGCTAAGAGCCTTGCAAGTTCCTGCAATCAAAGCATTCTTTCTCAATTGCATCAACGCAAGACGTACGTCAACGCTTCGTCTCACGACCCCTCTCCGAAAATGAGTTTCTTTTGGTTGCCCGATTCGATAGATTCGAGCATTTGCCTGCATTTCTATTGCCTGGTTCCACCACAGGTCAACCATGATTGCTCTGTTAGCACAGGTTATGTTAAGCCCAACACCTCCAACCTGTAAGCCCATGATCATAACAGTAACTTCTTTCATGTTTTCGAATGAATCCATAGCAGCTGCACGCTTTCTCTTGCTCATATCACCGGTGTAATATACGAAATGAAAGTTCTCTTCTTCGAGCATCATGCCAATGAGAAGGATCATCGCCTTCCACTGAACAAAGATAATGGTTTTATCCGATCGTGCTTCTCTTCTCCACTTCAGAAGCAGTCTTCGAATATCTGCTAACTTTGTACTTTGTGGTAGACCAAATTTTCCAGCATTTACATCTTCTAACCATTCCGATCGAGCTCCCAGAGGAGGGACATATCTTAATACGTCTCTTCCCTTTTTCTGCTTGGATGATTTTTCTTTTGGGGTACCGTTGACATTTTTTAGACGGTCAAATTCGAATATTCCTTCGCAAAAAGCTGCTGGGCATTTCATTTTACCATCCTTATCATGATTAGTGATTTGAAGAGTGTGAATCATTTTGCAATCAAACTTACATCAACCAGTTCTGTGGCAGCTTGGTTGGTACAATAATGATCAATGCACGATCTGCAGAAGACATGACGATTGTTGCAAGTACGAACTTGCTGCGCATCCTCAATTTCTACCTCATCGCAAATACCACATGCATCTGCGTCTTGAAACTTGAAAGATCTGGGATTCTCGCGGCCACTCTCTAGATCTCCGATCCATAGATCAATTCCTGGGAATCCTTAGATATGAAAGGTAAAAGTGTATGAAGGGAAATACGTACGATAGTGTAAATGGGGGTCTGCACCATTCATTTGCTTTTGGATCTCCTTGAGCTCCTTGCTATCGAACATGATCTATACAGTATAAGCTTGGAACATATTTTGTGTCAATGACAATCACAGGGTGAATAACCTTCATTTGCGGCTCAATGATCAGAGGATGCGCAGTAAATCTTAATGCCAGGTTAGTGAAAAGCTTCAAGAGTACAATCCAAAGCTTACTGTCGGAGTCGAAGAACAGCAATAATGGAATATTGCATCTTTTTCCGCGGATCATCCTTCTGGAATGCTTCTTTCACGAGGTCGCGGAATCGCTGCTCAACTGCTCGATAAAGTATCTCAGTTGCCTGGTTAAACAATATCAGGTTATTCTTCTTCGTGAAAGGAGGAAGTTCCACAATCTCTCTCCCAAGTATTTTATCGGTCATTGTTCGTCTGTTTTCAGGTTAGTCATGAGTAATGTCTAAGTCTAACAGACTTCCTGATTAACTTTTACTCACCTTAGGATGATGCGGCCTAGAACCTTATCAATTCGCTCGTCACATCTTTTCTATCATATTTATTAGAAGATAAACAGAATCAAATGATGATGACAAACATTGTTCTCTTCACAGAACTCGCGTGTGAACCTGCATAGTTGTTAGTTATAGTGTCATAATGTCTACCACCGAGCGACTTGACTTGCATGGAGAGGTCTGTGATTGCCGGATCTTTTAGGAACCTAAAATAGGGGTACAATTCTGCTCTCAAATCAGTCATTGAAGTGTAGAGATAGAGGGAAGAATATCACCTTCTCGTCGGTTCATCATTGGTGTCTATAACGTTAGTATGATAGAAGCTGTTGGGTCGAAGGTGTAGTATCTTACTCCGCTCATGGCCCATCTATGTTAACCTGATAAAGCATTTGCTGCATGACTTGTACGAACAGCCTCATTCTTAATGTTTTGCTGCGTATGTCAGCTGTGTAATGACTACTGTTCAAAGTAATCATGGAGTACATACTGCTTCATCAAGAACCACCTGTAGGCTATGTTAACCAATGTAACAGAAGTATATTCTAGCACATGAACTTACTCGATACCAAGAAATTTTATGCAAAATTCCACCTTGCTTCTCGCGGTGTCTATCGATCCAGTCTTCAACCGCTTTTGGATTCATCGGTACTTTATTACCCTTACTCGTGGCCTCTTTTCTCAATCTTCGCAAAATAGTTTCTGGCGGCCAAGGACAACTGAGTCTGACCTGGGTATAGGAAGCGAGTACAATATCTGCACCCATTAAGTTCGCCTTTGTAGGACCTGCGCCTCCTTTATAAACAACAACATTTTGGTACTTGTCTTCCTCCAAATGTTTCTCGATCTCAGTTTGCCATTGGTCGATCTGATTCGAGTTAGAACATGTCAAAACTTTCATGTAGCATGAATCAAGACTCACAATGCAAGCAGGACAAACGGTCAGTGTAGGTCCAATCTTCTTTTTGATAGCACCTTTAGGTCTCGGATTCGCGACAATTGCCTTGCAATAAACTTTAGCGCTTGACAAGTATGTATCGATAGCTTAAACTTACCGCTAGCACTTCAACGGTTTTGCCCAGTCCCATGGCATCTGCATTAATTCCCCCTTGGGATCCCTCTTTGGAGAATTCCCGACCCATCATCCAGTGAACACCGATGAGCTGGTGATGCCATAAAGCTGCACTCTGAAGTTAGTTAACATGAATGAAACAGAAACGTTGTGCCACTCACGATTTTTCATGCCTTTAAGCAGCCATGTTGTTTTGTGAAGACTTCTGTCATTCTCAAGATGTATAAGCTTTATCTTACCAAGTCCAAAGCTCTCATTCGCAATTTTCAATGAACTGGGATCTCCTCGACAATCTCCGGATAGATTGAGGTTGGATAATAGCTTGAACCATTCACTCTTATTGGATACATCAAGAAATTGAGTTGGTGCTCCATCACGCTCGGAACCCTTCCCCGCAAGAGGATCGTGATTCATCATGCTTTGTAATTTGTCTTCAGCTCCATCTTTTGCAAAGGTCCGGCGACTTTGTGACTTGGTCAATTTAGTGTTCATATTTTCTGGGCGACTCCACCATTCTTCAGCACATCTGGATGGTTTTTGACGAAAAGTCTTCGTTGTCTTTGCCTTGTTTCGAGATGGTGAGACTTGCGCAGCTACAAACAAGCTGTCTCCATTATTCTCATTGTCGCTGGATCCACGTTCTTCTGATTCTTCGTAATCACTTCCATCGTTGGAAGGAAATTCGACAGAACGTTCATTTCCTCCTGGTCTAAAGAGGTTGAACAGGCCACGATGGACCGGACGGTCATCTTGTAGAGATTTTTGGCGCTTTGAAGAACTACAAATGTCATTTACTGGAGGGAATTCGTCTGAGTCGGAAGCTTCATTATTAGGTAGAACATCGAACTTGTCTTCGTCTTCATCCTCCACGCAACTATAATAAGGCCGTGGTCGCTTGCAAGGTGTTCGAGGTGTAGAGTCTGCGCGGGATGCAGACCATGCGGCTGCATCACTTTGCCTCAAATCATCTTCTTCAGCCTTCATCGGTGTTTCCAAAAATTTCTTTCTGCCAGAAACTGTCTTTGGTATCCTCGGGGGCATTTTTGCAGATCTCCCATAAGCCTCTGAGACTACCATATTCTCGGGATCAGGTGGTATTTCAGGTTCTGTGGCATAATTGCCCTTTGACTGTATTTCATCCATGATTTCAATGTGCCTAATTGCGCACAGAGATAACCACAAAGGTCAAAACGATAAATAGATTAGTGATCGTAGAAGTTTTATAAGGAACAACTTTAAGTTCGGTTGGAAAAAATTGAGGTTATAAAGTGAGCTGGAAAGATCGGGATAGACGAAGTGTGGCATCGAGATAGAAGACCAGAGAAATCTGTTCTTTCAAGCTCGGAGAAGTTTCGAATTGATGGTTCAAATGGATTGATGATCTGAATAAGCTGGTTTGCTCATTCGCTGAGTCGATGAAAGTTTTCTGTGTGCGAGATGGAATGGAGGTAAGAATTGAGATCAAAGGTTGAGAAATTGGGGGTTTAAAGATTGGGAGATTGAAGAGGACCCGAGAGAATAATACTATCCCTCCTAGATCGAGGCGGGAGACACCAAACAGTGAATATCAACCTATAGAATTCAAAAGAAATCAAAAGTGAAGTGAGAATACTTTGAACACTCCTCAGTGTAGCTGCTGCCGAGATATTTTGTTTTGCTTACCCACAGTATGGATGGTGAGTAATTGTCTTCGCCCTCACAAAGCCCGCAGTCACAACAAAAGTTCCGTCCTAAAAATCTTAGATGTGATCATGAATATGCGTTTTTAGACAGGAATTAGGACGCAGACTTGAACTCTGAACTTCCAACTTCACTTCGCAGGTGCGCATAACTATTCTCTTGGTTTCCTCACCAGTCCAGTAGCCAAATATGACCATGGCAAAGTTAGTTGCCTTCAAGCAAGAACATCTCAAGAGCTGCGTCGTATCATGATGATAGAGCAGATACACCCACCACTTCGCTCCACTCCATCAATACACCAGTCCACAAGAGGTCATGGAGCATCTCGAGACGAAGCCAGAAGCTGCTTCATTGTGCCCAAGTGTCTTTGGATTAGCAGCCCGAAGAACATTTTCAATTCAAGGAGATATTCACAGAACTATATTCACAATGAATTCACAGAACGAGATGATATGAGTGCAAAATATGATGAGACGAGTGCAAACGGATGATCATGAACATGAGTGATGTTGAAGTTCACTGTCATATTGAGGTCTGTGCTTACCCTACTGGAATTTCACTCAATGCCGGATTTGATAGATTTCACTAATTTCTTATCAATTCTGCACCTCGTACACGAAATGCTGGCCTGTCCTTTGTTCTATTCTCACACCTCAAATCAGAATAATCTCACTTCGTTCAAGACGTCGTCTCCTTTCCGGTTCGCCCAAGGATTATACTCATTCGTGACTTCCTAGATAATTTTCAAATCTGCTTCAGAAAGATTAATCTCAGGTTAGTGGGTTGCCGAATTAAATTTACTTCTTTCGTGATATGAGTTTGAGATAGTTGATTGGGCCACGCAAATTCGAATCCCCATTTCTTAACAATGCTGCCGCTTCCCGTCCGTCTTCCTGTTGCACAAAATCGTGACAGCGAGTTAACTCTTTGAAAAAGAAAGCAGTCGAGCGCTAGAGTCATTAGATGAAGATATGCAACAATCCTGTCCCGCCGTTGCCTCGAAAACTCTGTCATGTACACTCCCGCGATTGAGGCTACACCAATTGATACTATCGCAAGAATGCTTTTGTCATCCATTTCTTTATCATATCATGGCATCTTCTCTCCGAACAAACATTCATTCGAAATCCCATTTTCTCTCGAATCCTTCCCTCAAACGTCATCTCTATATCATATCATCATGTCTTTCTCCCTCACAAACTATGCTTGCTCACTTCCATTCTACTCTCTATTTTCTATATCAATCTTACACCAATGCCCACACATTATATCTTACATCACCATATCTATATCATCAAAGCAACATGAGTTCATCTCCCATTTTCAATACTCAACCCCAAAAAAACCGAATATTAACAAGATTTTCACCTACAGCACATACATACAAGATACGAAAATCACAATTAGGTTCTGAGTAATATACTCTTGATGGATTTCATTCTCTCAATTTTCAGAAAATG
The DNA here is from genome assembly GCA_004786145.1 of Botrytis paeoniae. Classification (NCBI taxonomy): domain Eukaryota; kingdom Fungi; phylum Ascomycota; class Leotiomycetes; order Helotiales; family Sclerotiniaceae; genus Botrytis; species Botrytis paeoniae. The sequence continues at coordinate 30,635 of PQXI01000227.1, read as the reverse complement.
AAGAGATATCTTCTAATTTCAATTTATTATACAACCGAACCGGTATTCTTGATCCAGTTACCATCTCTCTCATTCCTCCTTCCACCTTCCATGCCGATCCAGCATCCCAAACCACCCACCCCTTTCAATACAAAGTAAGCACCAGCCTGCAAACTTCAAGTCCTTATTTTATCCAGTGATGCAGCTATCAACAGCCTTAGTGATAGCGCTTGATCCAGTCGATCCAGTTGATACTCATGAAGAACCCTGTTGTGACGGGTCTTCTGGGCTAAGAGAGCGTCCGAGAAAGGGGTCATTGACATGTTGAGCTGCCTCTCGTGCAGCTTGATCCAGACTTCTCATGGGATTATTGGGTTTATTCACAAGTGTTGATTGAGGAGATGAAAACCGATATTGCTTTCGTGATTTATTAGGAGTCGAGTAGATATCCAGCATTCGAGTTCCAGAATTATCTCCAAACAAACCCGCGGATGGAGGCTGGTCCAGGAGTCCTCTTACGCTAGAATCCTCATCAATACTCAAACTCTTTCGCTTCTGAGCTTTAGTTATTGTGATAAGACGATTCGCATCCGAGGTTGCCCTCACGATACACATCCAGATTCTGACATGTTTCTCGGTCGTGCTCATCTTTCGATTGAGGAATATACCGTTGCGCCTAGTCGAATTAAATACACACAGCTGATACAAGCATAAGGAATAGTGATCAGCATCCTGCCAACCCTTCATATTCGGATCCGGATCAGAGTATTTGCCGTCACCGTATGCCTCTCTTTCGATAATCATATTTTGGACTGTCATAAGACTGGGACCTTTGGAATTAGGTTCTCTCAATGTACGCGGTTGAATGGCTGACTCGTAGAGTGAGTCATAATGGCGGCGGAACTCGGGAGATTTGAGAAAATCACTGACCACGTTCGCATTGGGAAGTCCTAGATAAGGAGCCATCTTTTTGAGATTTTGATAGGCCTTGAAATCTATATCAACACCTGACAACTTGTTGGTAGATGGACCATCTTCAGAGAATAAGAGAATCTCTGCCACTATCTTTGGCTTTGTGACCTCCGCAGCACCACTTCTAGCACCTGCTGACGATTCCATGATTGTAGTACTGCCTATCTCGAGATTCGAGTAAAGCTGATCTAGCTGTCGATCAGAGAGATCAAAAAATCGAAGACTAATAAATTGAAAAGGTCAGTTATGCTTTTCAAAAACAGGAATCTTGAGGCAAATAATTTCAAGAGAGAAATTATGATTGAGAAAGATGCTCTGATATAAGTAATCAAAGAGCTGAGGCGGTTGGGTGTTTGTATTGATGGCGGCGAAGGTGATGGTAGAGGTTGTTGTTGTTGTCGTCGTTGTTGAAGTTTGAAGAATGGGAGAAGTTGAAAATTGAAAGTGGGAAAAAACGATAAAGCGTGCTAGCCGATCCAAAAGTGAGATTGACGCTAAGTTCGAAAATAATTTTTTGATTCGTTGAAACATTTCATTTCCAGACTGTAAAAAACATAACTATACCTCCTGGTCTCTTATCTTTCAAATTATGACGACTCAAACTATGCTACCATCCAAGCTACATACCCACAACTCAAGCTATTTTGAGAAATTTCAAGGACAAATTCTTATTAGAAAAGCTTATCAAAGTTGCAGAAAGAGATGTTAATGCTGATGCCGAAGTTATGAATGCTGAGAGCGTCTCTCGGGAAAGGGAGATCGATGCTCTCTTGAATTCAAACGCTTCCAAGTCTTTTGTGGCACTATCAGCTGTTGCCATGGCAGATATGGCCAAGATGGAGAGTTTTCTGGATATTGAAGAATGCCAATCACAAACCTACGTCAGCGATTGTGAGTTCTTCGGGTTCAATCATAAATATCCTCGCGTCCCTTCCAACAGTCCAATCTTCCAGTTCAAAAGCTGGCAAGTGACCGGAATGAGACAAATGATTAGGATACTGGACAACCCTAATGCAAAGGCTTGTTTGTTGGCCGATGCCATAGGTTTGGGTATAATTTATCAAATTGTTGGATTTTGGATATGGTTAAGTTTCTCGCAGACTTCAATATTCCTGACTTTTATAGACCACTGATAAATATTACAGATGCAAAATCAGCACGATTTGGCTGCTGCTCATTATGAAGAATTACTGGTTCGATACAACGAAGCCAAAGCATCTTATGAATCCTGAAATGGTTGGCAGAGGCGCGTCCTGTACAATCTCAAGCTCGGGCAGAAACCCATACCGATGAAGATGATCAGGAACTTGGACCCAACGAGAATCCTTTCATAATTCCAGATCTCCCTATTCGTCCTCCTCCAGCAAAGCCGATCTTATTGATCGTACAGCCAGAGTTAATTGAACAATTGGCTGCGGAGATTCAGGAAGCCTCTCAATACTTTAAGGTGCTTATATATCACGGGGATGAACGTTCTTCCTGGTTCGGGATGTACGAAAAGGCCGTTGCGAAGTCAACGACGGGGAATTTTACACGAGATCATCCGATATTAACGGAGATGAACGCAACTCTCGCGTTATCGTAACTACCTCAGTGATCACAATGCGCTCAAGACATGGGCCGTCAGCCCTCAAGAATTATCGGATGCATCATTTGAAATACACGCAGCAAGACGCCGATGATCTTATCACTGTGAACGATCCCAAGTGGGCTTACAACCTTGAAGGCTTACTCGATCACGTCACCGTGGACGAAGCGCATATTTTAAAGAATTGCGATACCATGGCCCACAAAACCGTCGCCTGATTGAAACCCAAACTCTCGATCCTGGCGACCGCTACTGTACTCTCTAATCATGTGGAGGACTTCCGTGGCTACATAGAATTTTCCAAGATAACAGGGGATAATTGACCGAAAACAACTTCCAAGAATGGGGAGTTGATGCCGCCGTTATTTTCTACACATTACCCCGATTCTCATCCAGCAAGCGTTCTCCGCTTTATCGCCAAGGTTGTTGATAAATGAATCACCGAAGAAAACAAGGACTTGAAATTTGCAGGCCGGTGTTTACTATTAGAGAAAGCTGGGTAGATGTAGGATGCGAGATGAGTATGGAAGGAGAAATGAGAGACATAGTAGCTGAATTAAGAATACAGAAACATAACTAACTATATCTCATATTCCCTTGTCCTTCATATCAGAAGACCCAAACCTTGAATATTCAGATGAAACTCCATGCAAATCATGAAGCTCCGAAGGCTGTCATCTCATTTAAAGCAATGAGGAAATATATAAAAATTCCTCGGTACTACCGATATTTTGCATCATCCCTGCCTTACTTTCTGCATCGTTACATCCCCATTGTATACTACTATTCCCATTGCTTCCTATTCATCATACATCAGATTAAACCCCATCTCATTTCCACGCACATTCCTGGCTTAAAAGTTCTCGAGCGGGAAAATCTTCCCTTTTCTTCGTCATCGAACTCATACACACAGCACTGTCATCACTGCAATCATCCATCACGCAGCCTCCTCATTTATTCAGACTCCGGGCTTTAGACTAGAGCTTCCAATACAGCCTTTCTAACTTCGAAAAATACCGCTCATTTTGTTGAGAAATTCACTTAAAGCCACCGCAATGATGAAATACTGTCTAAAAGCAAACGATGTCCCGTCTTTCCACTTCCTTCCATTCCCATCATCTCTCATATCCTCACTCTGGTATTGATCTTTCGTCAGAAACAGAAGCTTAAGATTAACTACAAGCAAAAGCGCCCAGCTAGATGCCCAGCTATGAACGAACATACCTCTAACGCTCTTCTCTCATCATAGCTTCCTCCCTCACCCGACCTGATATAAATTTAACCTCAAACTCCCTCCACATAATTCCGTCCCATTGCCATCACAGACCATATTGCATCCTGTCGTGCTTGGTGATAAGCCTGATTGAATTGCTGCGCCTGCATTTATGTTTGATCCGCAGTAGCATTCATCTCCTAAAGTTCCCAGTCGTCATTAGCACTAATTTCACCCCAGTCGTACTATCACTTTTCTATAAGAACCATCTCTTCCTGTACTGTGACCAAGATAAGATAAGATATACTCACCATACTCAACACCAAAATAACTCCACCCATGACAGGCCATAGAACAAGCCTCCACACTGTTATTCATCCCCGGAATTGGATTTTCTAAACCACTCAAAGCACGACCCCTTGTAGATTCATTATAGCATCCTAAATAATTCCAGCCCGTTAAATTCATGACTGTGATTGGTCCTGATGGTGTCGAGATAGTGCCGTTAAATTGGTACATGTTGAGTCTAGAGCCACCTATTGTTATGTATTAGTAGATATCTCTCTGTAGGAAGGTAATTGAATGGAAAATATGGACACGTAACCTCCACAGTATTCGCCAGGATCTCCAGCGCACAACATATCACATCCATTGACACTCGGGGTGGTACTTTCTTGAAGAACTGAGCCGGCATTTATGGTTGCACCGCAATAGCATCTAAAGAAAATTAGCGAGTGCATTGCAGAGAATGAAGAGTATAACAGGCTAACTCATTAGAATACTCCATTCCGAAATACTCAAAAGCCGAGCAGCTCGATTGACAAGATTCTATTGTGAATCCTCCGATAGGAGGCGGGGGCCGTAAACCAGAGAGGGCACGACCTGTGGTCGCTTCACTGTAGCATCCTAGATAGTTATAGCCGGTAAGATTCGTTATCGTGACGGGCCCTGTGGGTGCAGGAATTGCCGAAGTTGTTGATGTTGTTGGTGTTGTTGGAGATGTTGAGGACGACAAAGTTGATGTGGAAGTTGATGTAGTATTCTCCGTCGTAGAAATCGAAGAAGTACCACTTGAGCTGGTACTAGACGCAGTTGTACTAGTCGAGATCGTAGATGTCGACGAAGAAGTTGCTGTGTTCAGCATATATACATCAAGTTTTCCTGGTCCACCGCAATATTCCTTGGTATTACCCTTACAAAGCATGGAACATCCATTAATACTTGGAGTGCCACTAGTCTGGTTGACCGAGCCGACACCTAACGCACTATAAGTTCGCGGAGTTAGCATTGCGAGGTAGAATTTTGGAGTCAAACAAGGAAATACTCACTTCCCACAATAGCATTCGTTAGCATACTCCATACCAAAGTATGTAAATTCTTTGCAAGCAGTCGCACATAATTCGATTGTAAATCCTGTAGATGGTGCTTGAGGGCTTAAACCACCCAAAGCACGACCAGTTGTGGCTTCACTATAACATCCCAAGTAATTGTAATTACCGACATTATTAACTGTCTTGGGGCCATACAATGCTGGATCAGATCCAGCCACATATTCTGTAGGGTTATAGAAAACGGAAATATAGCCAGTTCCCCCGCATCCGTCGGTCGGGTCACCCGGGCAAGCAAAATTGCACAATGCATTAGTAGGATCCTGTGAGGCTAATGGTGGTGGATTACTGCAAGATCGAGGAGTCAGCATTGCATACAAGAACAATCTGGACGTTGAAAGGCTTTGGGAGATCCTCCAGTATTTGATCTGAGGGGATTTCCCGTACGTAGTCCCATAAAGGGCCAGAACTGGGTCTAGCGTTCTCGCTTATGGATACGCTAAACCCAATCTCGATCCTCGGGGGTCAGTCGACCAATGCCCAGGTGCTACTTAGAACCCGCAGATAGTATTCGAGGGAGTTTGGCGGAACGCGAAGATCCTTGACCCTAGGATTGAATAAAGGGCAGATTTTGAAGGGAAATGAAGCTAATGAAGAAAACGAAACGTGAATGCTACATAAAGAAACATAAATAGTACATAGAATGAAATAACATGAAGGATGAAATCAAGGAATAAATGTAGGTAGTAAAATAAAAGAGAGTAGCGAATCCTTGAAACTTACTTGCCACACCAACATTGGCTAGTATATTCTGTACCAGCAAAGCTGTATTGTGCGAGTCCATAACATGCTTCTTGGCACATATTATTGCTGTTTGCAGTGACGTTAGGTGTATACCCTTGATTGGGTAATAGGCGTGGTCCAATATTAGATTCTTGAAAGCATCCGAGATAATTGTAGATTGTTTCACTGGTAGTAGAATTTACTGGGCCAACCTTCTTCGAGATGACAGTCCCAGTGATTTCGACAACGTGAACTTCCCAGTTGACATCATCTGTATTCAAAGTCCAAGTATTGTTAAGCAGAAGGTCTGGCTGATTGTATTGTTCCACATTTGCTGAGAAAATAACGGTTCCATATGCACAATCATTGACAGCTATCTGTTGTGATTCGTGCAATTCCGTTGGGTCACTAATGTGAAAAACGCCATTTGGTGGCTTGCTCTTACTGATCTCCAATGAGGAGCCTCCAACATTACAAATTCGTATCTGCTGGGAAGATGAACTTCCAGGTGCTACTTTGCCAAAGTCCATAAGAAGGTTAGCTCGAGGAAGCCATCCACCTTCGCCATTGCTAATCGAAAAATTGGTTATTGGAGCCGTTGAGGCAATACCCTCAAGGATGATGTTGACTGTACCTCCATTGGACCAGACTTGCCAATAAGAATTATATGATCCGGTTCCATTGTTTGGTTCAAAGGAAGATTGTATAGATATCTGCGAGCTAGGGGCGATTTGACTTCCAATTTCCGGAAGACCTACTGCACTGAAGTAACCAAACCCCAAATCCCATGTACCATTTATCACGGTGCTGTTGATGAATATTGGACTATCATCTAAGTCATCCGCAGTATATGCATACCCCATGATTTTCATAGCCATCAAACCTTTATTTGATATCGTAAAGATAGCTGATTGGGGGTTTATATCACTTTCATTTGTGATGATAATTCCGCCATAATCCACTGTAGTTGGAGCAATAGCTAGAAAGGGCTTTGAGGATACCTCTGTACCAGTCAAACTCATTGGATAAAGAGTAGCAAAGCCGGGGACAGCATTTGTCGTTAAAATTGTCAGAGGCGTGCTTTTTATTCCAGGAGATACATTTCCAAAAGATGTATTCGGCGTTGCTCCAACTTGAACATTTGTCAAGTCCCAGGTGACAGTAAATGTAAATGTGGCCTCCGCTTTCAAGGGACCTGTTGGTAATGTTGAATTATCAACGGAGAAGTACCCGTTTCCAACAGTTGCACCGTTTATTGAAGTAATCGCAACATTGGTTGTACAATTGGCAGTCTGGACAGACTTGTCTCCAAGCGCAACGATGCCAAAATCAATTGGAGAAGTACAGTCTACTAAACAACAGATTAGCATACAATACAGTTCCATTCAGAGCCTCCAGACAGAAGAGTTATTCAAGAAAAGAGCTTCACTCACGAGGAAGATTGACAGGTGCTCCGAGACAATAAAGAACGCCGTTTGAATCTGTTGTATATACTCGACCGTTTCCGAAAGCTGGACGCTGGAATTTGTTTGCGCCTCCTATTTGTGGTAACTTGATTTTCTGTAAGACACCATTCTGAGGTACAGCATACCATGCACGAAGGCCAGCATCAGGGTCTGTCATCCAAAGAATTGCGGTACCAATTTGATTATTGAAGCTAGTGACAGTTGGTATTCCAACACCAACACGACCTGCAGAGATCTCGTTCGTTTGACCAACTTTGGAAAATTGGGGAAGATTATTAGATGTGAATGTGAGCTGATAGACTGATGTTGCCACACCGACTGGAGTACAATAGATAAAACCACCCTCAAGTGGATAAGAGCCGCATGCACCAAATACTGCAGCACTCGTGACGATTGTTTGCAAGATATTATCCGTTTGTCCAGGTCCTAGCTTGTATCCGCCAAGATTATTCGCATTCAGGATATAAATTTTCCCATTTTTACCAGCAGTAACGGCCATTTTGTCTACACCCGTGCCTTTAAATACTGTCGGATCGAGTAAAACAATGCCTCCACTACCAAAATCTTGATCACCAGCATCCATGTTCTGATAGTCATAAGGTTGGAAATAATCCGATACGGATATTACACCTGCGCTGTCCAGGGCCAGATTTATGGTTGCCTCTCCTAGTGTTTGACAGCCACTCGAACCTGAAGCTGGTGTACCTTGATTTTGATGAGCCTAGAGAAGACCGTCAGTTATCATTCTGCACTGAACAACCTCTGGGCAGCATGACACACTTACACCACCATTACCAGATACAAGGAAAATCCTAGCTCCATCAGTTGCCAATCCCATTCCACTCATCCATATACCACCTTCTCCGCCTCCACCTCCCTCAAGCAAAACATTCGTTTGTGGAACTAGTGGTCCACTTTCAACCGCCCAGTTTGTGATAATCTTGGCTTGCTTAATATCAATACCCATTACAAGGCCGGTGTAATTGAATAGATCGCAATGGCCCCCAAAGGAGCCATACACCACACTTCCAACTTGTGTCAATGAAGGACGTTGTAGAATAACCCCTCCTATTAAATGTTTTTGAGGGGCATTATCTGCAATTGCGCCGTCAATGAGTATTGGGTAAGAATCTACATCAAGTAAAGTACTGATATTGACTGCATGAAAGTAGTAAACACCATTCGCCGTTCCAGTACTGCAAGATCGTAGAGTCAGTATTGTTTATCAAAGATATTCTTTAAAGCCAATTGAGAAGAATGAGGAATTAATACTCTACGGAGGAAAAACAATACATAGAATGATACACAAAAATAGAGCATGGAATTGGGGAATGGAATTAGACAATAAAGATGATGGAACTGGTAAACCATTTATACTTACTTTCCTGGAATTCTGTAGTTTGGTATATAAGTTTTGGAAAAGAAATATGCTATATCAGTAGCGGGGTCGATAGTTGGTGTGCCTGTAATTTGATAAGTGGTGGAATGAGGTAAGGACATAACTCTTATTTACCTATGATACCAATGTAATTGGGAATATCTTGCAACATGTCAATTCAATGAAATCCAATCATTCTTTCACATTCAAGCTTACCTGTACATCCTATATCAGATTGTAAGAAAGGAGTATGAACTTGTCTTGAGTTCATAAGAACTCCAGTCTCGGCATTAAGGGTTCTGATATAATTTTGGTTAGATGCAAGAAACAGCAATTGAGGGCCGCCTGTGAGTGGCGTATAAGTTAATGGTTTAGCATAGAACTGTCTTCGTCAGCAATTGTTCATGCACTTTTAAAACGATCCTATGCCCGGAGAAGGTATTTTCATACCACAAACGTAGTAGTCCAAACCATGCAAAAAATCAACGCTTGAAGACTGTTTGATAATTGTTCTGTCCGTGTGTATCTCTAGAATACCTTGACCTTCAATTTTGAGATCTGAATGAAACAATAATGACATTACTAACCTGTTCTTGGTAATTGAAAACGACATTCCACAGCTGGCCAAATGATGAACTGTCAATAATTCCCGGATCCATGTTATGATTAGTCCTGGTTACTATTCAGGATCTTCCTCTTGTGTATGGAAAGGAAACTACTTACAAATATCCTGTTTGCTGTAAATCCGCATCTCTATATTCGTCCGTAGATGAAAGGCCATGAACTAAGGTATCACCAAAGATCACCGTAAGAAGCACGGCAATGTAAAAAGAAGAGAATATCATGTTGATGGAGCTTCTTCGAAGATTCATTTGCACCGGAAACACTAAAAGACTTGCGATATACGACGAGAATCCAAAGAATGTTTTTCCCCTCTGTTTAGATAGCGAGACGATATATTGGGATCGAGGTCCTATTCTTTTGAACGGTGCGAGATCTCTGATGCTTTGGAGTTCTTTCCTCGGTTAAAGGCTCTTATCGTTACAATTCTACCCAAGGATTGTTGTAGGAGCTGAATGGGTTTTGCAATTTACCTTTGTCATTCGCAAACCAATATCTATTCAGAGCGGCGTAAGAGAATATATGATAGCATGAAATGAAATCAACCATGTATTGGTGAGCGAAGATGTGATGGAACTATGTAGAGAGATTTGGGACTGAAAATCTTCTTCCGATCACAATATTACAGAAGTAAGTGTAAATTGTTCCTTAGAAAGATGAAAGAGATAAAGAGAGATTGGAAATGAGGGCAAACCTGATTATTCTGACCATCCCCACTCAAGAACAAGATAATGAGAGATAAAGGGCAATTTCCAGAACTGAGGAAGGAGCGAGCCATGTAAACAGGAATAGGCAAGCATGCCAAACGCCGACCATGTGTTCGTAACTTCCATTGCAGAAGGCTATCTGCATTGGTGTCTGTGAGATCCAAAGCACACCCGAGGCAGAGTTTTGAACTCTGCATGAGAGCATGAGATACAGTGAGTGTAGATCTTCTAGGTTCCGTGAATGGCAAGCACATCTATTGAGAACTTTCCCAATAACGAAACATCTCATTCTTAACAAATTTGTTCTCCATGATCTCTTGAAAACAATTCCGTAAGGTAAAAAGTTCTGTAGACATATTAAAGTCTTCAAACTTTCTAGAATCTATATCTCATATTGAAAGGTAGCCGTGCTAGATGAATCTAAAATCTTCGCATAGTGCTACATCAGAAAAACTCTTCTATGTCGTGAACTGCGATTTGAAGTTTCGGAGGCTCAAGGGGCACGAGGTATCAAGCTTTTTGCCAAGATAGGGCGGGGTATCAAAATAACCATTACGCTAGGGACATTGCAGTGATCATGGAACGACCCTGAAAACGACATCATCAAGAAATTTATAATATCTAAGAATTGCGCTGAGGTTTGCAAACAGTTTATTCCTTGGATGAATAAAGTCTCGTTAATTCTACGAGTTCTACGAGTTCCACAAGAGACAAGGAATTCGAAAGTGCCTTTTCGGCACGGTCCGCCTGAGGTTGACGGCATTAGTCGGATGTTGCGGCTCAACATTACTGGGTACCTATCTTGTTATGCTTTTACCACAAAATTCTGTATCAAATATATGTGAATAGGGATGTATCAATAGCGGCGTATCCCAAAATGGTAATGGGGGCTTGTAACTCTCCCTATTGATTCTCTCAACCCGGGTCGCTACTATGAGTTTTGTCCCCTTCATATTGTCTCGTTAATCATCTAGGTTCTCGATCCCCATCGCTTCCCCATCGAGCATTCTCTTCCTCACATCGATGAGATATCCGTATCGAGCTCTGCGAACCTCCCCGCTTTTCATATCCTTATGCCCGAATTTTCGTCCCGCGGGCGGTTCAATACTTTGTGCGTCCCGTTGAGCAACCCCGCCATTGCCACTCTTTTCGCAGATCCCACGGATCTCATCGATAATCACGCCAAAAACGTTGAAGCAGATATAGCAGGTATGCCATTGAATATAAACGTTGCACTATATCCTACGCAGAACTATCCAGATACAGTTGCTGGCGGCGGGGTATACATCAGTGGCTGCGAGAGGTCTTGAGGCAGTCCCCAAAGTTGGTACAATCGAGGTGCGGGATTATTGACGATTTCTACAACATGGCTATTCATACATTTACCGATACATCAAAGGTTTCGGTTGCATATCAATATCTTGCGTCTTGAGCAAGCGAATCAAAAATCAATAGTCAACCGCTCGCTTTGGGTACTACTTTTTCTGTATACCTCATACTCCTTTGCCATGTTTTGCAAGCGCAAGCTTAGTACAGGAATCAACTTACTTGATAACTGGCTTTATGATCATCGGTTCGAGCTTCACTTTTTTTGTTTTCCAAATACTTTTTGTTGCATGTCTTCCGGAACACTTTTCAGCCGAAGTAAATTTGCGGGGGAATTCTCATCCGGATGAACTTCTAAAAGCTCTTGGCGAAGCTGACTGCTGCACAACTGGCCTGATAATTCGGTCATCCCTTTCTCGGTTCGTTCTCCGATTTTATCCATGCCACAACATCATCAATTGGTGTAAATCTTCTCGATAATGGGTGATCACAACCGATTAACTGTTCTCGTCCTAAAAGATTGTTCCACAGCCCTATCATTAGTTTTGTCGTCAATCATACTAGGTTGCATCAAAAAGATTTTTGTTTGTTGTCGTACGATGTACCGGCTCAGCTATTTCCCGTATTTCTCCTGCTTATTTAGGAATTTTTCATACAAATTGAGCTTCATGTACTTTGAACAGTTTTTGTATCGTATATTGCGTGCTATTGCATACCTTGAGCGCGATGTGCTGCGGCTTCAAAACATGATCGACTTTCAGGCTAGGAAGGGTCCTCACCACTCCTTGTGGTTTAGATTTGGTCCTCCAATGATGTCTGAAGCTTTGATTGCGCTTAAATCTTCTGAAGAAATTCTAAATTCCTCTGTATCTATCCGCGATTTTAGTGTCTTGATTAAGTATATCTTCATGTACACAGCACTGCCAGCTTCACCACCTCTATTTACAAGGCCACCCTTAGCCTGATTCGCCACCGCTCAAGAAGTACTATTACTTTTGCCAATTAACTGATACTGGTTCTTCATTATCTACCGCGTGCCATATCCCTTCTCTTTTATATCCGACCAATCCTCCTCCTCCTGGCACAAATTTGGCGATAGACTCTCTAATCCTGCATTTTTCCGGTATCTGCTCCGCCTTTTCTATTATTAAATCACCAAGATTTTGACTTGTGCCCTTTTTCCTCATTTCTTCAATCGCAGCTCCTTCTTCAATTTCCATCATTTTTTTGGCAATTTTAGTGTATATCATACTATCTATGATGCCTTCCTTTCGATTACAATTTTCAAGAACACGCAAAGCTCGACGACGCATTAACGGATCTCGACATCTAGTGGAAACTAAATAGATAGGAGTAAGAAAGCCGCGATGGTAATGAAAGGTTGGAGGCGTTCCTCCCTGGTTAGGACTAATCATGAATTTATTCGGAGAGGTCATCTCGGCATAATCAAGTATCATTTGATATTGGGGGAGGTAAGAATCCCAAGCTATTTCACCTATCGCTATATCGATATTGAGTAGAATTGAAACTATCGTGCGACTCATTTGTAACAAGAGAACTGCTGGATGGAATGCTGGAAAGTCGGAAGCATCAAACGCCGCGCACCAAGATGAAAATCCGTATCGCATATTTGCCCCATGAATTGGTGGAGTTTGACATGTAGAAAAACCGATATGTTTTCGTAATGGATCCAAAGGATCTAACCACCTTGAAAGGCCATCATATCTGTGGTAGCGCTGAAGCAGCGGAGGAGGAGGTATACGATGTTTGTTTGCTTCTCCCAATTGTTCCATCATATTCCATAGATAAGAAAGGTATAAATCGAATGCATTCTGCGCTTCCTCTACTGTCGTGAAGGTAGGAGGTATGTTGAGGGTAGGCAGTTGAAGGAGGCGTGTAGTATTAGCCGCAGTGGCTGTTTGTCCGCATTCTGTAATTTGATTTTCTAACCGAGCAAACATAGGAAGAAAAACATCCTTTTGCAAAGAACCATCCTTGAGCCCCCCAAGTCTCTTATCTTCCTCGATAAGAATCTTTATACCACCAGCGATGTGGGTTAAAGAAGCCTCATAATTGTTCCTTAGATTATCAAAAGCGGAGAAAACTAGGCACATCATGAGAACGATATCAATATTTAAAGCCTTGGGATTGACTATTCTTTGGATAGCCTTCTGATAATGAATCAAGGCATATCTCGAATCCAATGCTTGAACATCTCTTGAATGCCCAAAATTCTCGTGGAGAGCCCCCAAAGCAACAACAGCATTAAAAATAGCCGATTCTGCATGAGCCGTTTGCAATAAAACAGAAGACCAAAGGTCCGCTTCGAAAGGTCCTGTTAACTCTACCGCAGTTCGAAGCCGAAAGAAATCAAAGAATCTTTGCTCTCTTGGTGTGATACCGGGTAGGAGACTTAATGCGTCAACGGGCGAGGAAGCAGAATATACAACGAATCTGAGTGGCCGACTACTGGTAGCGGACATGGATGACGGAGGTGCATATCCCTCGCAAGTTCGTTTGGCCTTGTGACATCGTTGACATGTAGGCTTGCCTTCGTCACATTTCACCCGGCGCGCTCTATTCCAAAATAAGCTTAATGAAAATAATTCTCCGGAGGATTTCCGCCCAGAATACTACGTACTTGCATGTAATGCAACCCGATCGGACTTTACTACCACCGTATCGGAATCGTATAATACTGGAGCTCATTTTCTTTTTTCGCACACGGTTTACAAGACAATTACAAGACGTGGCGTTAGTAAACACTGTCGAGCCATGTCGTTGTCGATGATACCCACCTTTTTGGACTGAAAACACCAATTATCGTTGATTGCTCAAGAAACGTTGACATAAATATGTCACCCCCACTTTTCATATAAAATCAAGGGTATAACGGGAACGGGTTTAGTGTGGCTAAAAGCGGTTAGTAGTCTACGAGAAAATCCCTGCCCCTTATCTTCGCTTCCTCTGGCTACTCGTCTACCCGTTCAGAATTGGTATGGAACTTGTGTCAAGACCCAACACGGTCCGAGGATTTCACGTTACATGAAGTCTTTAATGCATACACCGTTAACATTTCCAACGGTTTGATGTAAAATTTGAAAAAGGGATGACCCAATCAAGTCAGCCGAGATCCCCATGCCATTCATCAGTGTGAGGACTGCCATCGGGCTGGCTCAGTTGTCCGCAACTAAGTCTCCATTCTGAGGAATGAAGTGAATCAATTTGGTATCTTGGGTGAGATACTGAAAGATTGGTGTCTGTTGCATGTCGATGTATTATTCTATTCGTTGTATTCCTATTACTCTCCCATCTCATCTTGTAGGGACTTCTCATTTCCTCTCTCACAAACTTTCTCAATATTCTTACGTGTATGTATACTTTGACACACATTTCCTCTGTCTAAGCTTCTATCCCAAGGTCTATGAGAGCCCCATTGCATAAAAGGCAAACACGAGTCACTGGGCCTGTGACTTATGACGAGGTTAGTGCTCCAGCATTTCCCCCGCTGTGTAATTAATGTTTCCCAAGGATTCTTGTTTGCAAACCTAATGATCGGAGGCCTAGAAATTAGAATTTCTGTTGGAGTTCTCATTGACACTGGTTTCGCCGACTTAGTTCTTATCCCAGGATTATACAACACTATTTCCGCATCTGTGAACTTACAGAAGTCATTCAATGTAACCTATAGAGCTGTCACTAATGATACATTGTCTGTAAGTTCAAGTGAAACTAAGCTTTATCTCAGTGATCCATTTAAAACTAGTCACTATAGATTTCTCACCTCTTCCAAATAATCGGCTCCCTATAGAACGATACGACCCTCTTCCAATCCCTCAATATTTCCAATCAATCCATTGGCATCATTCTATCTACCTCTAATGCCACTTACACTTCTATCTACTCGCACAATGGCATCGTCAAATTCGGGGACTCCTCGCTTAGTGGCAGCAATTGCACAACTTATTTCCACATCGAAGTTTCGTCCCGAAGTGTCGCTTTAGACTTGCTCTCTCCACAAACAGTATTTGTTCTCTGACTCTCGGCGCCTTCAATACCGATTTGGTTAACGAAAATTACTTGAAAAAAGTTCTGATTATTTGAGAATGGACTGCTTTTGGTGATATCACCATCAACAGCAGTATTTCCACCATCTTACAGGATACAGAATTAGAATTCGACAGTGCGAGTATTTAAATCTTTGGGTCCATGTCTGCTGCGAAAATCCTCTTCAATCTCGCCAACATCCAATCTGTACTTGTTTTTTCCGCAGCCGGTAATGCATTAGAAGGTTATTACCATTGTTTGTCTTCCCACATTATCCGGTTGAGTCTCCCACTGAAATTGACCCTCACATCCTCTACGGCCTCGAACACATCCACAATTTTTGATATCGAAAGCTCAGCACTCTTTATTGGCCAGGAGGAGAATAATTGTACATCTGTCATCTCGGGGTTTGATTATGAGGCTCAACCTCTTCTCTGGAGCATTGAACAAGCTTTCTTTCAGGGAAAATATTTGGATCATGATTTGGATGATGGGGTTATGGGTTTCGCGGTGTTGGATGGAGAAGGAAGTAATTCGATGTTATGTATTCTTCACATACCTATTTACGACAGCGAACAACCATATATACATCTTGACCAGCCTAAATTGGTACAAAACTCGTACCAAACTCACCAATAACATTGATGGTGAGTTTCGATATTGATAAGTCGGTGAATTCAATGGCTTATATGTGGAACCGTCAGCAAAATTTTAGTACAAACAGTTTGTTGACGGTTATATCTGACCATAGCCCCGGGTGAAGAGACGGAAAAAGTTTAAAGATCAGCAATCCCCTCATAGCTATTGCCATCGTTTATATCTCTAATCATGGTCTTACTAAAAATTGTGGAGACAACACTGCTTGTGTCACTACTATCGACGATAGTAGGTGCAATCTACAGGCTTTAATTCCATCCATTGAGACACATTCCTGGTCCGAAACTTGCAGCGCTTACGTGGTGTTACGAATTCTATTTCGATGTCATAAAACCTGGACAATACGTTTTTCATATCAAGAAACTACATGAAGAATACGGTTTGTCAAATATGTCATGCTGCTACAGGCATGATCATTGCTAACTCTATCGAACTAGGTCCAATCATTCGCATTACTCCAGACGAGATTCATGTTAATGATGTCGCGTTCCTTGATACAATATACGCACCCCCATCATCCCGAAGAGATAAATATGCTCGTAATTTGAAGCAGTTGCGAGTTCCTGGAAGCGTTGGTGCGACTGTATCTTTCGATGTTCATAAAAAGCGCCGTGAAGCTTTACCTCCATTCTTCAGTAAAAGGAATGTTCTATACCTCGAGCCAATGATCACTGCAAAAGTTCAACAGCTTTGTGACGTTATTTCCTCTCATGTTGTTGATAAATCACCGTTAAATCTTTCGGGTGTATTATTTGCATTTTCTAATGAGTATGACCTCGATATTCCTCGAAATTTCGAATTATCATGCTAGTCAGACGCGGTATAGCTGAGAACTTCTTATTTGCTCATGAAATTAACAACCTAGCGGATGAGAAAAAAGCTGCATCGCTTCGTCGTAACACTTACCAACTATTAAGAGGCGTGCATAGAAACAAACATATGTCATGGATTCCCGACCTTCTCGAAAAACTCCCCAAATCTATGACCAAGCCAATTATGCCACCTGGACTAGCTGATATTTTTGCTTTACTTGCAGTAAGTTTTCTTCAAAGAAGATATTTCAGAGACGGTAGCTGATGACGTATTGCGCAGAGAGTTCGTGCTGAATTAGTAACCATCATGGAAGCAAAAGCCTCTGGGAATATCAATAAATCTTTAGGTCCAACAGGAAAAGAGTCAGTATATGATTCTGTCTTGGATAATACCAGTTTACCAGAATCCGAAAAATCACTACCACGCCTTCAAAATGAAGGTGCACTACTTGTCCTTGCGGGTACTGAATCTCGCACAAAAACACTTAGCATTGTATTTTACCATCTCATTTCCAACCCCCCTATCCTCGCCAAACTTCGAAAAGAGCTCAAGTCACTTCCCGATAATGTAACATGGACGCAACTCGAGCAACTACCTTACCTATCCGCTGTTATAGAGGAAGGAAATCGTTTAGCTTTTGGTGTTACCGCTCGTGCTGCTAGGATTTCTTATAAGCCACTTAGGTATACTCCATCTCAGTATGTGACCAATCCCTCAAAGTTCAGCAAGAGCTATGTAATTCTACCAGGCACACCGATTAGTACTACGACTCTTAGTGCACATACTGCCGCGAGTGTGTTTCCGGATCCTTTTACTTTTAAACCGGAACGATGGTTAGGAGAATATGGCCGTGTACTTCGAAAATTCCAGATGGCTTTTGGCAAGGGGGGACGCAAGTGTTTAGAAATTGAATTGGCACGTGCTGAGTTGCTTTTGGCGACGGCAGCGTTGGTAAGAAAGTTCGAGATGAAGTTGTGGAATACGGATGAAAGTGATGTGGCATTTGGACATGATTGGCAGGTTTCTCATCCGAATCTTGAGTCTGAGGGGATTAGGGTTATGGTGGAGGCGGTTTGATAGATGGGTATCTTGGGAATAGTGAGTAGTACTGCACCAGAAAGCTTGACGAAGGCAACGCGATTGGATATCTGATACATTCTGGCTCATCCTCGCCATTCCTTACCTCGCGGGTAAATCTCTATTCTTCAATAAAAACCTAAAGTTAAATATGAACCCTATTAGTCAACCCCCCTCAAGGACCATATCATCCAAACACGGTTTTAACTTGCTCACCATCATCCTACAAACTTCCCATGTGCTAGTCCGGCAGTACAAAATTTTAAAGCCACGACTCTAGTTACACTTTTTTTCCCCTTCAGGCCAACGCAACGCCTTTCCTTACCATATAGATTAGAAATATCGTGGGCTTTTTATAGTTCATCATCAATGCCTGTTTCTTGATCATCTCCCTGTGTCTCACACATGGGAAGGCCTAATCATTTCCGTCTACGGACTTTGTTTCAGATCGTATCAGCCTTTATTTTGTCAGTTTGGGCTCTTCTCCCTCAGTGTCAAAGACGTCCCAACTTGGAATACATAAATATGCTCTTCCACATTGCCTTGCCCATCAAAGAATCCGATTCGACCGAAAGCATCCAACAGGAGTTATTCAAACGCTAGAGAAACGACCCGCCATGTTCCCCACACTGGATTGATATACTTAGCTTGGTATATTAGAATTTGTAAAGTCAATCATTTTGTTGGTAATTTGATAAATAGATGAAGGGAAGATAACGATAATATATCCAACGACAGCAATAATGTTGAGGGAAAATGACAACGATACGTTACCTCCCTCGTCTGTCCATTTGGTATTTCCTCTTTTGCTAATTCCAACACAAAAGGCTCCTCGGATGCAGCTTCATATTTGCACATGATCATGGAAGAATCACCACTCGTTCAACCATCAATCTGTAGTTTCTATCTGAGGTTCTGACATTGGTGGCAAAGAAGAGAAGAGACGTAGAACTTAAATAACCTATTCATGTTTCTCATTCATTCAAAAAGGATGCTCATAGTTTAGCAAGCACATTCAAATTCACTTGAATATAATTAAAATAAACATGCTCTAATCCCCAATATCATTTTCCACTTTGCCTCCGATACACATTCATCGCCTCTCATATATCCGACCGCCTTTTCTTAAGTGGTAGAGCTATGGATATATAAACAACAAATACTCCCTTTTGTTTTGATTAAAGACATCAACACGAGAATTGCAGGTTGCGTTAGGCTGGACTTTGATCTCAAGAAAGATGAGGCGCAAACCTGATTATGCGACGGGTTTCAGGGGCATGGGAAAATAGATTTGGGTGAGAAGATATATAGAAATATGAGGAAGTTTTAGAAGGAGAGGAATAATAGCTATGCTTAGAGATAGTAATATAAATGTCATTGGTAATGAAAAAAACAAAGGACTCAACAATAATACCTCCCTTCCATATCTCCTAATTACTCACCTCACTAGCTAGCCAGCCAGCCAGACCATCCTCCCCCAAGAGCCTTGATCATAAGTTAATCATCTAGCTCTCATGAAACACCATTTTACTTTCTCCCATCACCATAGAACTCTTAGCGAGATCTATAAAGACAGTATAGAATGAAAGGCACAATCATAACCCATCATCTCATTCTTCTCTCCGCTCCTTCTCAAAATTCGCACTTACATATTCACACCAACCTTCTTCGGACAATAATCAGATATTCGCACTTCTCAATTTACAAGAGACCTCTACTACTCGCCTCATATCAGTCATTAAGCTTGCATAATTCCCACTTATTGCCTCACCATCCGCGCTTTTCCCACTCACTCACACACCTACTCAACAACTCCGTACATCTATATAAATAACTTCTCTCCCCATCGTCCATTTCCCCAGACAAAAAACAATCGGGAGGCATCCATTGAGCAAGGAGATTCCGCCCGGTGTATTCCCAACCAGACTAACAAAACACTATATTCCGACTCCATGAGACTTTCCTTAACACCCAGTATATTTCTTCACTGGTTTTGGCAGTGGAGTAATCGACAGTAACGATAGCAATAACAGAATTGGCGAATTGAAAATCGGAATAACAGAATGGAAAGTGTTTACTCGCCACAATATTTACACCATTGACAACATTAAAGAACCCTTTATTACCGATGTTAACACCCATCCATGAATCAATCTGCTTCCTTCCCAGCCCCAACCTCAACCCCAAGCTCACTCACTCTCCCACACACAGCTTCCACCATCCACTATCCACCATCTACCAAACCTCAGAACTCATAAATCTCAACCACATCCCCTCATTCCCCATCTCCCACCACCCCTACTCCACAATCTCTAACAATCAACCCTCGAATCCTCATCCCTTCCTCTCACTCTCATCAAAGCCCTAAAATTTCTTCATTTTCTTTCTTTTCCACCCCTTTAGAACCGCATATCTAAATTCTCACACCCTCCAGATCTCATCCCAAACTTTCAGTTCAGCACCTCCATTTTTCAGTACACCCCTCAGTCTCACCACCCAGAAACTCTAGCCCTCTGCAGCTCCCTCGCCACTTGCCATCCACTCTTCCTTGCCACTTCCCATCGCCACCCTTCTCGCCACCCCTAAATCATAGCTCGTTTATGCTTCACCTCCTGACCTCCTTCCTTCACCTCCATAAGCATCTAAAAAGCATCCGCGAGAATAACTCTATCCTACCTTCCCTTGCCCGCCCTGCCCTGCCCTGCCCTGCAATACAATACAATGCATCGCACTATACCCATCCATCTATCCATCCATCCACCCCTCCCATATCCATCCCACATCCATCCATATGCCTCCACCCCCCTCTCCCACCACAAAAACGAAAATCACAAAAACCACAAAAACCACAAGGAGATCCGGAGCCCATCCATCCATCCAAAATAAGGAATTCCGTTCCTTCTATCTTCTATCCCCCCTCTATCCCTCTTCTATCTTCTCTCTATTTCCATTCTATCCCCTCCATCTCCTTTTATTCCCCCTCATACGTCCCTCAACCCCCAAGCCCTAAATTAGAACGAACGGTCAACAGTAGGTAGGTAGGTAGGTAGGTAGATATCTAAGATCACTACGTAGATACCCCCCTTCCACTCCCTCCAAAATGACCAAAGAAATGAAAACAAAAATGAGAATGAAATTGAAAATAGATGTGTGACATACATATGACAATAAAATTCCAAGATACCTACCTATCCACCTACCCAAACCACCAGACCACCAATCCTTCCTTCATTTTTTAATTTTCAAACTCTCCTCTCACAATGAATACTTCAGGCACAGTAGACAAAAGATAGATGCCAACAAAAGTAAAAGGCACACGTGTATGTCTCAAAAGCTCACAAAAACCTCGTTACAATCACCCATGTGCATATCAAGGACCAAAATCTAGGTAGTTGGAGAGATGTTTCATATTCTTCATCTATATGTATATGTACTCGAGTATATGTAGATGTGTGTATGTATATATATATATAATATCCTATTATCTTATTTTCCATCCCTAATCATTCTCTCATTGTAAAGAAATTGATTTCATCCAGAGAAATGTTCATATCCGTCGAAAATTCGTATCTGCCCATATTCATCTGAATCATACGCTTTATGACCTGACCGCTCAACTCGATGTAATGAGTCATTTCACATCCTCCATTCCCAAGTCTCCCTTCCCCTCCCTTTCCCAACCTAATGATCTTACGACTACATGATCATATCATATCCCAAATCCATCCATCTCCAATCATCTCGGGTCATGAAAGTTATTGTTTACAAAAAAAAAAAAGGAAAGAGAAGAGGCTGAAACATGACGCACTCCAAAAAAAACAAAAATCCACCATCCTAAACGCCATCGCAGAAAAACCTGACTTCAAACAAATAATATCTCATGTAGAGAAAACGAGAGTACCTCCAAAATATCCTAATAAATCCCCAGGACCGGTTTTGTTTTGTCTTTCCTTTTGTATTCGCATTTTCCAGTCCATTCATCCATCCATCTTTCCATCTCTTCTAATAATAAAAAATCGTACAACTCTCCCAACAGAAATCTCAAGTAGTAAGTAAAAAAATATTTGTACAATGGAATCAAAGATTCCTGATTCAACACTGGTAGAATCTTTCGTGTGCGTATAGTCATAGAAAAAAGGAAAAGATTGAGAATCTAAAATCCATCAAGCATGCCATCTAATTCATCTAATTCGATGTTTTCCGGACTTCTCGTATCCCAATCTAATGTTTCAATCTTCGCTGGCGCCCAACTCGCTTGAGAAGTTTCCACAGTTGCATCCCATGATTTTTTCGATGCAAAAACAGGTTTCATAGCGGGGCTATTCATAAAACCCGGCGTATTTAACAACGATGTATTTAAACCACCTCGGCTTTCTCCAAAAAATGGGTCAGATTCCACAGATTTCATCGGGGTATCTGAAATATTTGAAGGCATATCGTTCATATCAGATGGTTTCGCCAAAGATGATGATGGTGGCTCGCCACTAAATCTTCGTTTTTGCATTCCACGAGCTGTTTGTGTGAATTCTTTCTCATCTTTCTCAAGACCAACCGAGGCAGCACGATTATTCCTCACGGGACGTTCGAAACGACCGGCAAAGGAACCACTTGGAGTTGGTGGTGTAATTGAATCATCATCATCGTATTCCTCGGAAGATAAATCGACTTCAGGTGAATCATCACGACCTCGTTCTGGTTCATCTATTGAATCTGCGCTTGAAATAGATGGGGTAATAATCGATCGTTGAGCTAATTGTGTTGGATCAGGAAATGGTTGATGCGAGTAAGTAGTCAAATAAAAGTATGTTCTTCTTGGATGTACAGTTTCCAACTCTTTTCCTACTGGACAAGGTGATGATGCGGTCCATGGTCGTTTTAGATAGTTGGATAATCGAGAGGAAATGATTGCACATGGATTGGCAGATCTAGACTTTTTGTTAGTTTCATGGTTTCGAGAGATAACGGAAGGAATCGGAATGATTGTGAACTTACTGTTCCACGATTTTAACGGTTGGAGACAAAATAGCTGCAAGTTCCTTAACTAAATGAGGTCTATTGCGAGTTTTTTGTAATTGAACAATAACTCCTTCAACAATTTCGTCCTTTACTTCAGTTAAGTCGATTTCTTCGATTTCTTCCTTCTCCTCGTCCCCTCTAACCGTTGATTTACTTTCTTTGCCCTCCTCAACTTTGATTTCATCAATGTCTATTTTCTTCTCTTTCGCCTCATCTTTTATTCCCACATTGTGAAATTCGAATGAGCTATCATCGGCTGGTGGTGAAAGTGGCGGCGTATTTATATCTCCTGGAATTGTATAGTTCTTTCGTTTTGGTGGAGGCGATAATGAGAAAGAACTTCGACGTGATCGTTTCTTCGAAAGTTGCTGTTCTGATGTCGACGTCGCTATGGAAGGCGGTGAAAGTCGAGCGGCCGCTTTCTCTGCGTGAGTTTGTGGTAAACTTATACCTATAACTCCCCAATTCAATTGTTTTCCGCGAGTTTCATAGCCCATGATTAATGATTTATAAAATGAAGAAACTTTTAACAAGTGATTGTTATTGTTATGAAAAGATAATTTAATGTGAAGAGTAAGACGATGAGAGAGAAATGTGAGGAATTGTTGTTTGTATGATTCTTGAGTTGATACTCTATCTAGGAGGGAGTTGAATAGAGGAGGGTGGAAGGAACAAATTAGTTTTGCGACGCGGGAAATCTGACGAAGAAGGGCTCGAAGGGGTCTAAGGTTTGTTGTTCCTGCAATATGATCTTCGTAACAACGGGTTAATTGATTATATCGTTTTTAATTGGGTACAAGGTCTTTCGGAATGCAGCAGATGGCGTGGATGTATGATTTTACACCAAGGCAAGACTGGGGGATTCCAAGTTGGTATTACTTTTTTTGTTTTTTCAATTTTTTAATCTTTTTTTCTTTCTTTTCTCCTCTTGTCCACTTTTTGGGATTGAGGGCTGGATTGATTGGTTGTTGCTTGGGTACAGAGAAACGGGTCTCTTGATGGCGGCAAGGGAGGCGATTGGTATGGACCAGGGGTTGATGAATCGTCTTATTATTGTACTCCGTAGACCAGATAGATATTCTGTACGTAGGTAGATTGGAGGTAGGCTGAGGTAGCTCTAGGTAGATATAACTAGTAGGTAGATAGATAGATAAATAAATATGAATAGATCTTTTGTATGAATTTAATCTTATGATGAGAGCGGATATATAGGTTTCTATGATTAGAAAGCAGTTTTCCATATAGAACTTCAAATAGAATAATAAGAAATCGGCTTGGTTTGTGTATCGTTACTTCAACAACCAACGGGGATTTCTGGTCGAAATTCAATACTGATATTCCCCTAATGGATGAATGGAAAAGTCCGAGTGTTGTTTCAAAATAGGAAGATTGTTGCTGGTAATAGTAATGGTAACGGTATTCTTGATGAATAAGGGATGTATATAATGGATGTGTCAATCGATGTATCAATAGATGTACGAGTATATGTACGAGTATCTATGGATGACTTGTTCTGAATCTTAGAATAAATGGGAGATAAACTATGCATTCCCTACAACACATGAGAGAGACGCAAGTGTTCTTTCCCCGACGCTTTCCCGCTTATGAAGATATCATCATTACCTAGATATGATTTAGACAAGAGAATCTACTCAAGTAGCCCAAAAGTAGAAAGTTTAGAGATCATCCATCTTCGTGTTTAACATAAACCTAGTTTGTAACACTTAATTCATATCTAAGTAGGCATTCAATGAATCAAATCCCAAACTATCAACCATTTATCCAATCTAGGAAGTCTAGGGGGTCAGAGATGGCAAAATCAATATCATATTTCAAGATTCAAAGCTACTTCATCAGACAAGGAGTAAATACTTGCCCTTTTCAACTACATTTAGAATCTTATAGATACCTAGGTATTTGGACTCTGGAGATACCCCATTATTTAAGTTCAGAACTAACTCTCCCAAAAGAGGGGAGGCTTTCAATCGCAACTGATAATCTTCTCAGTAAGGTCAAAACTCAATTACCTTATCCCTCAAATCTCAAGTGTCAACATTTTGTACAAATACGGAATCACCGGTAGAACAAGATGGTTGACAACTTCATCTGTTGGGAAAACCTGGGATAAAAAGATATGCCGAAAAGTTCCATCATCCATCAAGGATGACTCTTTACTAAACGAATTTCTTACCGAATTTTTTCAATGCAGGGTCTGGTGGAGTGAGTGGAATTCTCGAAATAACCTCAATAAAGTGCGAAGGAGAAGGTATGAGTGGTTGAAGTGTTAAGCCATATCCACATGAGTCGCGAATTCCATCCGACTCCATAGACTCATCTGTGTAATCTGTCGAGTCTGTCGAATCTGTCGAGTCTTATATATTATTTATGGATACTTGGCTCGTGGCTAGGTGGTCAGTTTAGAGAATGTTGGAGGGGCTAGAGAGGGGATTTTCCTTGAGAGAGAAAAGAGGGTCTGAATAATTGCCCCGCAAGTTCAAACTTCAATGAGAGTGGTCTTTTTGACTTTTGAGAGAGGTTGATCACTTTGGCTTCTTACCGAAACTAACTAAGACTAAAGACTAAAGACCAAAGACTAAAAACCAAAAATCCAAGGACTAATAGCAAAGTCTTCTTTTTATTAATATGTAAAGGTCAGTGTTATGAATAATTACCGGTATTACCTAGGTATCTGAGTACGAGGTACCTCCGTGCAGTATCAACAAACATTGAACCTTTCTTTTTTTGATTATCACTAACGAATTAGGTGATTATGATGTAGCTTCTGAGTCCTGAGCTATCTATTTAAGTGTCTAGACTCCTAGATTCTGTTGACTTGACTTGAGTAAGAACTATGTATGAACTGCATCTAGAAAAGAGTTGCCATAAGCAACGGATGGATGGTTTCATTTAGTCCATCTAAAATAGTACAAAACTTCCATTTGGATACCGATGCACATATGAAGTATTCAAAATGCAAAACACGTCCGATCAAACCATAAGTAAACTCTGAGACTCACTTGAAAAGATTCGCACAAAGGTGCATGCTACCACATACCAGAAATGATATTTCCATAACGTTAAGCTCCATGATTGAAAGCTAGATCCATGTTCATGGCAAGGTATTTTTTAAAAGCCCGAAGCTGCTTGTATACTATTCGTCAGCCCGTCGTCTCGTCGTCTCGTCAACCTTGAAACTCTCCAATTCTCAATCCACCATCTTCAAACAAACCAATGAACATCCACATGTTTTGCCAAAAAAATCTTCAAACATTGATTTCGGTTTAGCTTATGATTAGTTTCATCACGAACGGTTCCGAATGGTCCACAACTTTTTCCAGCGTGCTGCGGTCTTACGGTACTACAGTATCCCAGTATACCGTCTTGAGGTGCAGCTAACATTGGTTTTCTTTGGCTTCTAGAATTTTTCCGAGGGAAGAGGGATGAGAGAAATGGAAAAGGAGATTCGATTTCATTCAAGGATAAGCTTGAACGATTGAATTATTGATATTCAAATTTCGGGGTCCTCAAGTATCCTCTCATATTCAATCTATTATTCACAAGAATCCATTTCTCCGTTTGGACTCGGATGTTTCCCAATTCGAATAATTACGGTATGCTTACCTTTCCCAGAAAATCATCAGATTTGGATGAGACGACAACCTTTTCAATCTCCCCTTGTTCAGAATGGCCAGTCAGTAAGAGATTACCATCCCATACGAAATCCATATTCATCTCTGCCCGCCCATCATCAAAATTGGGCATTGATTGGCCAACACGAGTAATGTGTCAGACGAGTAGATGTACAGTTGCATCAAATAATCAGACTATACATCGTACATTCGCAAAATCATACCTATCAACGTTCATCATCTATTAAAACATTCAAGAATCAAGATAGATCGAGCTGTACCATATTAATCTGTATAGTGACACAGCTATACATGCATAATTCCCCACATACCACCCACCACCACCCTCTTTTTTTTTTGCAATATCGTTCTCGAAAGATCGACCAATACAAGAGACATTGGGATTTGGCGGCTGGCAGAAAAAAACTTACGCTTGGACGAGGCTGTCATTGTGCATTTCTTCGCACGCTGGGCATAAAGTAAAAATCATGACTGATTGATGCACTTGCTGCTCAGCGCCCAGTGTCCAATCCAATCCAATCGTCTTCTCAATCTAATCTCGACATCTTCCTGGAACATGAACATGAAAGTATACTTATTAGTAGCCTTTCCCCGCGAGAACAAAACAGAATGGTTGGAAAGACAAGATATCTAATCTTTCATTCGCGAACCTGGTGAACTGACTCAAAGTTTATTCTCCCACTGGTTCGGATCTGTTACGCGTCATTCCTATTATACATGAGATGGATTGATTGATGGATTGATTGATTGCTGATGGGGAATGTGAGGATGACCATGCGGCTACGTTTTGGTGTTGATTATCGAGTAAATCTTATCCTGTTGCATCTTATCTTTTGAATAAGAATTCATTGGAATCCTTCGGGCCATCATCGTATCAATTTGACTGGGAGTTCTTTACTTGGGAATCCTGAACCTGGATCTGGATCTGGGGGATCGAAGGAATTCCATGGTTTTCATCTACATCATCGCGACCCGAGCTCTCCATCATTATCTTCTTGAATCCCAAGCTTTTTAGAGGGGGAGGGGGCTCTGATCTCATCATCTACATCATTCCCATCTATATCTCACAGATCAACATTTATCCCCATCCCCGTCCCATCCCCGTCCCATCGATCATCTCCCCATCTTTGCTATGATTGCATTGTTGACATGTCACACATCCTCGACATCACATCACATTTTCAGCAAAAAAAAACAAAAAAAACGGTCTTCAATCCTCCGCCGATAATCATTTCTGTTAAGGCAGTAAATCATCCCCCTGAATCGGTTTTAAGTTTTCAGGCATTCTCCAGTCTTCACTATCAGCAAATGGAAATCCAACATCAATCTGTCAACCCAATCTGAACCCACACCCAAGGATTTTACAAGGGAAACGTACCATGGGAGGTATGCACTGGAGAATTGATGCATGCATAATATAATATATATTGCATATTTCTTGCATTACTGCATCATATATGCATGCCAGCATTTATTCAATTTATTCTTTTAACGCTTACGACATATTCTTCTGTTGAACCAATCATCATTCACAATTATGTTGTCTTCACCGCTTAAAGATATTTGGGGCAGAATATATTGGGGGCTGAATCTTGTCTTCTCGAAACTTTCTTCCAACAATGTACAGTATGTACAGTTTGTACTGTAACCATATCTGCTTGTATCTGTGTTTTCATCATATTTTATTCTCCTAGTCCGTATACTTTCGTATTCACTATTTACCCAGATCCATCACTGAATAAGTACACAAAGTACGGCTGTGGTGTACGATACATGCATCTAACCACGCACCACTCGTTGTACAATCCCCTTTCGTTTTCTTCCTATTTGACACCGGCAAACCAATTTCTGTACGATATACGAAAGAAATCCGAAATCTGCAGTTACGATTCACTGTTCTGCAGCATGATTCAGATACGGTAACGTCTTTTATATCTTCTCTGCATTACACATTTAACTTTTACCCACGCATCTTTTCGTTCTTGGTCTTCGCGCAGATATTGAATTGCATAATGAGAAATTCAAAACGAGGGGAAATATCAGTTCATCGTTTGGAGAAAGAAAAAAATAGACAAAGTAAAAGCCAGTAAGTGTACCGGTAAAATGTAACCATGAGGCGTGGATCACTTTCTGCTCTTTCTAGCCCTGTCAGCCTGTAACTGGGCCTGTACAAGTGTATAGCTAGCCCTGTTGAAATCCTATCAAAAAGCCTGTAACCATCTCAAAACAGTAAGTGGGCAAAGAGCGGTAAGGCGCGGTAAGCTCGCGAAGCTCTGATTTTTCTTTGCTGCTGGTTTGGTGTTGGGGTTGCGCGCTGGCTGGTGTGATGCAGGATGGACAAGGCTCAACCTCCACATTAACGGTGGGCACATAGAAATCTGAGCTTTTTTTTTATCATGCGATATTGCGTCGAGTCTGTGTTTTTTTTCCTTTGGAGGGGAAAATTTTATGATGGAAGTTATCAGTTTACTCTCCTTCCTGAAAGAAAGTTTCATGCATGATATGATATTACTTTTCTTCAGCTTTCAAATTGCATATACAAATACATACACACAATTTTAGTAACAAAAATCCATCATTTCATGTGCATAACCGCAAGGCTCATGCGTTCTGCAAATGCAACCCCTCCTGATTCGGTTACGGGCTTTGGTATATGTTTGATTGCCGAGCCGATAGGTTGCATTGAGGGTACCGAATATTGAAAATTCCTGATGCGAATTTGGAATTAAAGGGTCACATTCTGATCAAATTTGCATCTGATAGAAGAAGAAAAAGCTGTTGAGATAAATAATACTGCATAAGATGCGATATGGGTGGTGAAAAAAAATAGTTTTCCCATTTTCGAAGAAGAAAAAAAACCTAGTGCAATCTATTCCTTCAACTCCAATCCTCCATTCCCATTTTGGGCTTACATTATCCATTTCTAGTTTACCTTCCTGCATGACGATGTATCAAACAATCTGGGGTTGCTTTGCCCCACCTGCCTAGACAGCTGTTCCAGAATTGCATTGCAGGACTTTTGTGATGTGGCTTTGTGGCTAGAGGCGAAGTTGACAAAGTATCCATTTTTGGGGGAATAACCATCTGAATAATTTGTCCATTTTCGTTGGATTGCGCAGACTGCGCGAGCTGAAATGAGTGGTGAGTGGAATAAAATGAAAAACAGTGGTGAGTTGGACAAAATGGCGGGGCTGGAAGAGATGAAGGGGGGGTTGTTTGAGAGGCGAGATTAGCGAGTCTCGGATGGGATGGAAGGCTGGATCGAGGGATTTTAGGTTCTGGCCTTCTGTAACTATTCTGCATTGCGGTTTTGAGTTTGTGATGTGTTTTATCTTTGATGGGATGGCGTGGGTTGTGTTTTGTTTAGTTGAGAATCTAGATTTTTATCTTTATTTAGAGCTGGTATTTGGTGATTGGTTGAGGTTGAGGTTCGTTAGTTGGGTGCACTTCTTTTTTGTAAGGGAGGAGAAATTAAATCATGCTCTCAAAACAAATATATACAGATATCAAGATCAAACCGAAGAGAAAGAAAGTCTTCCTCTTTATCTTCATCGTTAGTCTTCTCTCGAGGTTGGTTATTACATACTTCATCATCCTAACCTACCATCGCACAACTCCCCTTCTATATCAAATTTTTATTCTCAGAAATGGAAATCATTTATAGATATGCTATGGTATGTATATATTTGAATGAGTACATAATACCGACTCTCTACTCCAACTCAAACCCATAGATTCCATAATCTATCTACATACCATAGAAAATCGATATACTCGATCAAGTGTTGAGTTGGGTATATTATGCTATGCTGCTTATGAGTAAGTAATGAGTAAGTATCTAAAAACTAAAGATATAATTGTATCTAGATATTTTCGAGCCGCGAGCGCAAGGAGGGATATTTAGCATTTTCTTCTGGAATTCTAGGAGAGTCGAGTAATTGTTATTGTTCTTTTTTTTGATACGTTTTTGGGCTATTTTTGCTGTTGTATAGATTATCTCATTAATGGGGGGGG